>APFE030936054.1:2067-22885 GCA_000404065.3 Pinus taeda
GTTTTGTGTGAGGTTGGTGAGCGAATTGCGTCCGATCAGGTCAACGAACAAGGATTTCATTCAACCTGCCAAAAAATTAATTTTACTTTTACGGCAAGTTTTATTTAATGCATTTAATGAAATGTCATAGTTTTAGGTAATACATTTAATTTTTTCATACGACGTAATTTTTTTTGGTTAACCCATAGTATGTACGCCATATAGTTTCGGGGTATGTGTGTTGACTTTAGTTTAGTGTTGCACACGGGTGGAGAAGCAATTTTGGGTTCGCCGCAGCGAATAGAAAACCAGGGGAAGAAGAAAAAGACTCCCGACAGTGAATGAAATGGTTTCCTTCTTACAGGTGCATGTAATGGTTTCAAAATGAGAAGGCAATGTAATTTTTTTTTTATTTAGAATTTATGGTAATGAAAAATTTCACACACTGGTGAATGTGAATTTTTTTTATTTTACAGCAGTAAACTTATGTAAGAATTTCTATTCTTACACCAGTAAATGTAAAAGCTATTTTACAGCAGTAAATGTGAAAAGAAGATCTTACACAGTGGTGTAAAAATCATTTGTAATAGCAGGCATAGTATTTTGTTTTTTGTGAAACTTTTTGGTGAATCTCTCACAGTAAGAGGAAGAAATGTATCAGTGTTTTTATTAATGAATATAAAGGTTTTATTGGTGTGAAAAACCTCTGTTCTCAGAAATAGTATTTGCTTCCCTGTGCAAAAGATCCTAAGGAGAAAAACAGAGCATTGCTTTGTATTCAGTTTGTTTGTTTGTTTTTGAGATTTTATGAGAAAAATCCCCAAGAGGCCAGAAGGCAGAAGTTGCTTCTAGTTCTAAACAGATTGAAATAGGAACAAAGTTATCTGAAGATTACCGTAAGTTATATGAGAAACTCTACAGGAAATCAAAAGCTACATCTGCTTATGGCATAGCCCGAAGACAAATTTAAATACAAGCATGCTAGGTGATCAAACATCCATTCAGTCGTGGACAAGAATTACGAAATACAAGAATTACGAAATGCAGTTTCAGATAATTGTTGTCAGCGTTTTGAATATGGGTTGTGCAAATTCAAAAATTTTGGCCCTTTTGAATATGATTACAGAGGATCAGGCTCAAAATAATCGGTTATTTTAAAGGCCCAACTGAAGCATCCATTGATGTGGTACACTTTATCTTGAATGAACTCATTCTTAAATCTTTAAATAAAACGCAGATCCACATTAAACAACCAAAATGCAAATCCTCATAAATTAACCCGTCAGTCCATCCTTATCAAATAAAAAAAAGGTAAAACGACTTCATGTGTGACGGCAAAATGAAAAAACCCCACAATTTACAATTACTCTTGTGGCAGATTGTGTTCGAACAACAAACTTCAGAAACCAATGAGAAATAAATACTCAAGTAGTGAAAATTTGGCATGAAAAGAACAACAAACTTGAGAAGCCACTCAGGAATCTGTACTCCACACTGAGGAGCATAATAATGTCCCCTTACCAAATGCCAATATGTTGTAGCGCTCCCGCTACAATATTCTTCAAAGCATGGGTTCTTTAAATGGGTCGGTCATTAATTTGACAATACACGGTGGCAACAGTAATTCTTACAATGGATTTTCAGATTTAAAAAAACCTAAAATCACTAAAATAATAATTTTTTTTTTTATTTGAACATAAAATTGGACAGATTCATATCATTCATTCACTGATTAATTTAATGGAGTTTTCCAAAAATTTGTAGAGCTGGAATCTCCTCCTCAGATCCACTGGAGCATTACTGGAGCTCTGATACCACAATAATGGCAGGCATTACTGGAGCTCTGATACCACAATAATGGCAGAAGTGTCCTCAGACTCACAAAAAAATAATTACATAATTTGATTTTGCAATAGTTTACACCCAAACACACAAACACTCTTGCAATGAGCTATTTATAACCTCCATGTCCTAACTACCTCTAATTATGGATCACTTATTAAATAACAAGTGTCCATTTACAATAAATGCTATTCAAACCAACCAGCGAACAAATATCCTAAAATAAAACCTAAGATATGACACATTTGGAGAGTCATATCTAGTTACAACAATATACTAATTCTAAATAATTAAACATTCTAAAATAACAATTATTAATTTAATATCTTAAATTAATAATTATTTTATTCTAATTTTATAACCTATAATAAAATTGTATTTTCAAATCATCTAACATATGAGAAACTCTATATGGCCCTATCCAAGTGTTCATGGCTACAAATCTACAGCATGGTTTACACCAATTCGAGGTACAAACTTTTCCCTCATTATCCACTCAAGTGCTATGAAATAAATTGTTCTCGTTTCATTTGCATATCTAATTTATGATCTTTTTCCTCTTTAAGGTAACAATTATGAACATGTCGGCGTTTCCATTTCTCTCCTTGGAGTTTCCTGAGCATGTTTTGTTTACTCACCCACAGGCCCACAGCTTGGGGCGTCGCCCTTCAGGTTGGTTCGCTATTTTGACTCAAACCCTTCTTGGATCTCGTTGTAAATTCAGTTGGATAACTCAGGAAAGTTTTCGGAGGAGAAATTTGTCCTCTAGCAACCACGTTTTTCACTAGTTAAATTTGTTTTAACACTAGAGATGTATGCTCTGGAGGAGTCTCCATCTTGCTTGGTTACTTTCCTTCTAATCAGTAATTACTTTTAAGAATCCTTGAACAATTAAGGACTCCAAGTCGAAAACCATATTTGTTTTCTTTAGTTTATACTTACATAATTGTTTAAAGAGTTATAAGATCTAGTTGTTTAGTATAATTCTTTGAGTTAAATTTCCTTAAATGTTATAATGTAGGTTTGATTGGATATTAGGGTCATTCCAAGCCCCATCCTAGTTGTGCGATTTTCACCGATATTTACCATTATTCTGTTGAGAATAGGTTTAATCATATTTCTATTTTGGGTCCATGTCTTTCAGAAAACAAAATAATTTGAACTTGCATATTATCTTTTATTCTAAATCTGTCTTTTATAAAAGAAAAATATGTTTCCATTGTGTGTTTGTTATTTGGAACAAACCACTGTATAAGATACTATTTTAACTTCTATCTGTAGTAAATAAGAAATATTCTAGCCAGTAATATACTTCATTCTTTGTAAACATTAATTGTACAGTTGTCTATTACGACTATTCTTTCATTATGCTGTATTATTTGATTTTTTCCTTTCCATCTCTGTTAGCAAGCCCGTGCATGAAAGAGTAAAGAAATTTAATTCAACTGTGTTATATACTTATTTGTTTTCATTTTTTTGTTTGTTTTATTTTTTCAATGAATTTGTTTTGTCAAAGATCTCACCACCTAGCCACAAGTATAGCGATGAAGTCCAGACTCTTCCCCGAGCTTTTCCCCTCTAGCGTTCTAGACAGTGGTATTCATTGGTTGATTTAATTATCGCGAAACATCAAGACTATCTGTCTAATTTTTCCTTCCTTTAAGACTTTCACTGTTTATTTTCAACAATCTCAAGGAGGTTCCTTCGACTATTCAGCAATGTCCCGCCTTCTCATTCAATTCCTTTACTTTAGTCCCCCAAATTTTCTAGCCCCCTAGGCCTTCCTTGAATTTTCATTTTGAGGAAAAATGTGAGTAACAACCTTAACTCTCTCAGGAGGTTTGACAATTGATTTTCTGTTCTTGAAAACACCTTTATTCTCAATATATATTATTCATAAATTGTTTTGGCCAGCTCAGCCATCGTACAGATGATGATAGAGACATTAGGGGATTTTCTTTGTTGATGGCTTTTTGAATCAATAATGAATCTAGGTAATTGTTATTATACGGTACCTTTGAATGACATTATGTAATGTATTTAACATCTATGATTATTCCATTTGAGAAGTTGTCTCTTGACCACAGGGTTTTTACAGAGTTTTGGTGATGGATGAAATTTTAAACATAGGGCCATTCTTTCGTATTGAGACAATGTTCCTCCTTAAGCGGTCGATTGAGCACCGAGGGTTCTCGGGAAGTTCCTTCAACAGGTGAATAATTGCTTAACAAATTGGTGTTTTTCGAGGTTATACTATAATAGCCCCAGCTAACCCTATATGGCCCTGTCCCATTGTTCATGGCTACAAATCTACAGTAGGGTTTAAGCAAATTTGAGGTACAAAATTTTCCTTCATTATCCACTCTATATGCTATGAAGTAAATTGTTATTGTTTGAATTACCTTTCTAATTTATTCTCTTTTTCCTCTTTCAGGTAAAAATTATGAGCATGTTTGATGTTTCTGTTTCTCTCCTTGGAGTTTCGTGAGCATGTTTTTTTTACTCACCCACAACTTGTGGTATCGCCCTTCAGGTTGGTTCACGATTCTGACTCAAACCCTTCTTGGATCTGGTCATAAATTTAGTTGGATAACTTATGACAGTTTTCTGAGGAGAGAGTCATCCTCTAACAACCAGGTTTTTAACTCAGTCAAGTTGTTTTAATGCTAGAGAAGTATGCTCTTGAAGAGTCTCCATTTGGCTTAGTTACTTGCCTTTTAATCAGTAATTACTTTTAAGAATCCTTTAATAGTTAACGACTCCAAGTAAAAAACCATATTTTATTTTTTATTTTTTATGTACATAATTGTTTAAATAGCTATAAGGTCTAGTTTTATAGTATAATTCTCTAAGTTAAATTTCCTTAAATGTTGTAATGTTAATAGACAGGTTCGATTGGATATTGGGGTCATTCCGAGCCCCATCCTAGTTGTGCGATTTACACTGATATTTACCATTATTCTGTTGAGAATAGGTTTAATCATCTTTCTATTCTGTTTCTATGTCTTTCAGAAAACAAAATAATTTGAACTTGCATATTATCGTTTATTCTGAATATGTCTTTTATAAAAGAAAAATATTCTTTTGCTTGTTTGTTATTCGGAACAAACCACTGTATAAGATACTATTTTAACATCTATCTGTAGCTGATAAGAACTATTCTAGCCAGTAATATACTTCATTCTTTGTAAACATTAACCGTACAGTTATCTATTATGACTATTATTTCAGTATGATGTATTATTTGAGTTTTTCTTTCCATCTCTGTTAGCAAGCGTGTGCATGAAAGAGTAAAGAAATTTAATTCAACTATGTTATATACTTATTTGTTTTCATTTTCTTGTTCCTTTCCTTTTTGCAATGATTTTGTTTCCTGCAAGATATCACCACCCAGCCACAAGTCTAGCATGACGTCCAGACTTTGCCTCGAGATCTTCCCCTCTAGACAATGGTATTCATTGATTAATTGAATCAGTCTATCTATTCAGTTTTTGGTTTCTCCAAGACTCCCACTGGTTATTTTTGCCCAGCTCAAGGAGGTTCCATGGACAATTCAATAGTGTCGTGCCTTCTCATTAAATTCCTTTACTTTCCTCTCCCAAATTCTCCATCCCCTGGCCTTCCTTGAATTTTCCTTTTGGGAAAAAGGTGAGTAACCACCTTAATTGTCTCGCGAGGTTTAACAATTGTTTTCTTGTTGAAAACACCTTTAATCTCATTGTATGTTATTCATAAATTGTTTTTTCCAGCTCAACCACAATTCTTTTAGTGTTTCCATCGTACAAATTATGATAGAGACTTTCGAGTATTTTCTCATTGATGACTCTTCGAATCAATAGTGAATCCAGTTAATTGATATTATGGTACCTTCAAATGGCATTTTTTAATTTTATTTAGCATCTATGATTCTTCCATTTGATAAATCTTCTCATGACCACAGGGTTTTTACAGAGTTTGGTGATGGATGACATTTCAAACATAGGGGCATTCTTCCATATTGCGATAGTGTTCCTCCTTAAGCAGTCGATTGAGCACCGAGGGTTCTCGGGAAGTCCATTCAACAGGTGAATAATTGCTTAACAAATTGGTGTTTTTTGAGGTTATACTATGATGGCCCCAACTAACGCTATATGGCCCTATCTCATTGTTCATGGCTATAAATCTACAGCAGGGTTTAAGCAAATTTGAGGTACAAACGTTTCCCTCATTATCCACTCTATGTGCTATGAATTAAATTGTTCTATGAGCATGTAGGATATTTCCATTTCTCTCCTTGGAGTTTCGTGAGCATGTTTTGTTTACTCACCCACAGCTTGTGGTATCGCCTTTCAAGTTGGTTTGCTATTCTGACTCAAACCATTCTTGGATCTGGTTGTAAATTTAGTTAGATAACTTATGAAAGTTTTCTGAGGAGAAATTTTTCCTCTGGAAACCATGTTTTTAACTGGGTCAAGTTGTTTTAACGCTAGAGATGTATGTTGTTGAGGAGTCTCCATCTAGCCTAGTTACTTGCCTTCTAATGAGCAATTACTTTTAAGAATCCTTGAACAGTTAATGACTCCAAGTTGAAAACCATATGTAAATAATTGTTTACAGAGTTATAAGGTCTAGTTTTATCGTATAATTCTCTTAGTTAAATTTCCCTGATTGTTGTAATGTTAATAGACAGGTTCGATTGGTTATTGGGGTCATTCCCATCCCCATCCTAGTTGTGCAATTTACACCAATATTTACCATTATTCTATTGAGAATAGGTTTAATCATATTTCTATACCATGTCTATGTCTTTCAAAAAAGAAAATAATTTCAACTTGCATATTATTGTTTATTCTGAATCTATCTTTTATAAAAGAAAAATATATTTCCATTAGGTGTTTGTTATTTTGAACAAAGAATGGTATAAGATACTATTTTAACTTTTATCTGTGGAAAATAAGAAATATTCTAGCGAGTAGTATACTTCATTCTTCGTAAACTTTAATGGTAGAGTTATCTATTATGGTTATTCTTTCATTATGGTGTATTATTTGAGTTTTTCTTTCCACCTGTGTTGGAAAACCTCTGGATGGAAGAGTAAAGAAATTTAATTCAATTGTGTTATATAATTTTTTTTTTTTCATTTTCTTGTTTCTTTCTTTTTTGCAATAAGTTTGTTTCCTAGAAGATTTCACCACCCAGCCACGAGTTTAGCGATGACATCCAAACTCCCCCTTGGGCTCTTCCCCTCCAGAAAGTGGTATTCATTAGTTAATTGAATCACTGTGAAACATCAAGACTATTTGTCTAGTTTTAGGTTTCTCCAAGACTCCCACTTGTTATTTTCACCTAGCTCAAGGAGGTGGCTTGGACTATTCAGTAGCATCCTACCTTCTCATTCAATTCAATTTCTTTCCTCTCCCAAATTCTCCAGCCCCTTAAGCCTTCCTTGAATTTTCCTTTTTTGAAAAAATGTGAGTAACCACCTTAACTATCTCAAGAGGTTTAACAATTGTTTTCTTGTTATTGAAAACACCTTTATTCTCATTATATATTATTCATAAATTGTTTTGGTTATCTCACTCATAATTCTTTTAGTGTTTCCATCATGCACATTATGATAGAGACTTTCGGGGATTTTCTCATTGATGACTCTTTGAATCAATGGCAAATCTAGGTAAATGTTATTATACGGTACTTTCAAATGACATTTTGTAATTTTATTTATCATATATGATTCTTCCATTTGAGAAATCATCTCGTGACCATAGGGTTTTACAGAGTTTTGGTGATGGATGACATTTCAATCATAGGTCCATTCTTCCCCATTGTGGCAATGTTCCTCCTTAAGTTTTCGATTGAGCACCGAGGGTTCTCGGAAAGTGCCTTCAAAAATTGAATAATTGCACATCAAATTGGGGTTTTTCAAGGCTATACTATGATGGCCACAGCTAACCCTATATGGACCTGTCCTAGTGTTCATGGCTCCAAATCTACAGTAGTGTTTAAGCTAATTCGAGGTACAAACGTTTTCCTCATTATCCACTTTATGTGCTATGAATTAAACTGTTCTTGTTTCAATTACCTTTCTAATTTATGCTCTTTTTCTTCTTTCACGTAACAATTATGAGCATGTCCAACGTTTTCATTTCTCTCCTTAGAGTTTCATGAGAATGTTTTGTTTACTCACCCACAACTTGTGGTATTTCCCTTCAGGTTGGTTCACTATTCTAACTCAAAGTCTTCTTGGATCTGGTTGTGAATTTAGATAGATAACTTATAAAAGTTTTCTGAGGAGAAATTTTTCGTCTGGCAACCAGGTTTTTAACTGGGTCAATTTGTTTTAACGTTAGAGATGTATGCTCTTGAGGATTCTCCATCTAGCTTAGTTACTTTCTTTCTGATCAGTAATTACTTTTAAGAATCCTTGAATAGTTAACGACTCTAAGTCGAAAACCATATTGGTTTTATATATTTTATATGTACATAATTGTTTAAAGAGTTATAATCTCTAATTTTATAGTATAATTATCTGAGTTAAATTTCCTTAACTGTTGTAATGTTAATAGACAAGTTCAATTGGATATTGGGGTCATTCCTAGCCCCATCCTAACTGTGTGATTTACACCAATATTTACCATTATTCTATTGAGAATAAGTTTAATCATATTTATATTCTATCTCTATATCTTTCACAAAAGAAAATAATTTCAACTTGCATATTATCATCTATTTTGAATCTGTCTTTTATAAAAGAAAAATATGTTTCCATTGCGTGTTTTTTATTTGGAACAAACTACTCTATAAGATATTATTTTAACTTCTATCTGTGGCAAATAAGAAATATTCTAGCAAGTAATATACTTCATTCTTCGTAAACATTAACTATACAGTTATCTATTATGACTATCCTTTCATTATGTTGTATTATTTGAGTTTTTCTTTCCTTCTGTGTTAGCAAGCCCATGCATGAAAGAGTAAAGAAGTTAAATTCAATTGTGTTATATTCAATTGTGTTATATACTTAGTTGTTTTCATTTTATTATTTCTTTCCTCTTTGCAATGATTTTGTTTCCTAGAATATCTCACCATCTAGCCATGAGTCTAGTGATGACATCTAGTCTCTCCCCCGAGCTCTTCCCCTCCACACAGTGGTATTCATTGGTTAATTGAATCACCGTGAAACATCCAGACTATTTGTCTAGTTTTTGGTTTCTCCAAGGCTCCCCATGGTTATTTTAACCCAGCTCAAGGAGGTTCCTTGGACTATTCACCAGCATCGTGCCTTCTCATTCAATTCCTTTACTTTCCTCTCTTGATTTCTGTAGCCCCTAGGCCTTCCATGAATTTTCCTTTTGAGAAAAAATGTAAGTAACCACCTTAGTTGTCTCAGCATGTTTAACAATTGTTTTCTTGTTCTTGAAAACACCTTTATTCTCATCAAATATTATTCATAAATTGTTTTGGCCAGCTCAGCCATATGTCTTTTAGTGTTTCCATCGTACACATTATGATAGAGACTTTCGGGGATTTTCTTGTTCACAGATCTTTGAAACAATAGTGAATCTGGGTAATTGTTATTATACGGTATCTTCGAATGACATTATGTAATTTTATTTAGCATCTATGATTATTCCATTTGAGAAATCATCTCGTGACCACAGGGTTTTACAGATTTTTGGTGATGGATGACATTCCAAACATAGGGCCATTCTTCCGCATTGCAGCAATGTTCCTCCTTAAGCGGTCGATTGATCACCGAGGTTTCTCTGCAAGTCCCTTCAATAGGTGAATAATTGCACAAGAAATTGGGGTTTTTCGAGGTTATACTATGATGGCCTTGACTAACCCTATATGGCTTTGTCCCTATATTAATGACTACAAATATACAATAGGGATTAAGCCAATTCAAGGTACAAACTTTTCCCTCATTATCCACTCTTTGTGCTATGAATTAAACTATTCTTGTTTAACTTTCTAATTTATGCTCTTTTTCATCTTTCAGGTAACAACTATGAGCATGCCCGACGTTTCCATTTCTCTCCTTGGAGTTTCATGAGCATGCTTTGTTTACTCACGCACAGCTCATGGTATCGCCCTTCAGGTTGGTTCGCTATTCTGACTCAAACCCTTCTTGGATCTAGTTGTAAATTCAGTTGGATAACTTATGAAAGTTTTCTGAGGAGAAAGTCGTCCTCTAACAACCAGGTTTTTAACTGGGTCAAGCTATTTTAACACAAGAGATGTATGCTCTTGAGAAGTCTTCGTCTATCTTAGTTACTTGCATTTTGATCAGTAATTACTTTTAAGAATCCTTCAATAGTTGGCGACTCCTTGTCGAAAACCATATTCGTTTTCTTTCTTTTATATGTACATAACTATTTAAAGAGTTATAATTATAGTATATTTCTCTAAGTTAAATTTCCTTAATTGTAAATTTCCTCAATTGTTGTAATGTTAATGGAGATTTCTTTAATGTGACTTTTTGGAAGGTTTTACGGCTCCAGTGTAATTTCTCTAAAATCTCGCAGGAATTTATTGAAATCACAAGCTTGATGTGTAATCATGTGCAATCGAAGTGCCCTAGGGGTTTTCGAGGGTGCGGAATCCATATATATAGTCAAAAAACAAGTTTAAATAACACAAATCAAGATTTCACCTCAAATTTTTCCATTGGATTCCAACACCAGAAACTCCAAAAAATCGCACTAAAGACAACTCCAATGTTAATAGACAAGTTCGATTGGATATTGGGGTCATTCCCATCCCCATCATAATTGTGCTATTTACACTGATATTTACCATTATTCTATTGAGAATAGGTTTAATCACATTCCTATTATGTGTCTATGTCTTTTAGAAAAGAAAATAATTTTAATTTGCATATTATCGTTTACTCTGAATTTGTCTTTTATAAAAGAAAAATATGTTTCCATTATGTGTTTGTTATTTGGAACAAACCACTATCTAAGATACTATTTTAACTTCTATCTCTGGTAAATGAGAAATATTTTAGCTAGTAATATACATCATTATTTGGAAACATTAACTGTACAATTATCTATTATGGTTATTCTTTCATTATGTTGTATTATTTGAGATTTTCTTTCCATCTGTGTTAGCAAGCCTGTGCATGAAAGAGAAAAGAAATTTAATTCAACTATGTTATATACTTATTCGTTTTTGTTTTATTTATTTTTTTTCCTTTTTTCAATGATTTTGTTTCCTAGAAGATCTCACCACCCAACCACGAGTCTAGCGATGACATCCAAACTCTCACCTGAGCTCTTCCCCTCTAGATAGTGGTATTCATTAGTTAACTGAATCAACGCAAAACATCAAGACTATCTGTCTAGTTTCCGGTTTCTCCAAGACTACCACTGGTTATTTTCACCCAGCTCAAGGAGGTTCCTTGGACGATTCAGCAGCATCCTGCCTTCTCATTCAATTCCTTTACTTTCCTCTCCCAAATTCTCTAGCCCCGTAGGCCTTCCTTGAATTTCCCTTTTGAGGAAAAATGTGAGTAACCACCTTAACTATCTCAAGAGGTTTGACAGTTGTTTTCTTATTCTTGAAAACACCTTTATTCTCATTATATATTATTGATAAAAAAATTTGGCCAACTCATCAATAATTCTTTTACTATTTCCATCGTACACATTATGATAGAGAAACAACAGTAAAGTAAAAGTAAAAGTAGTAAAAGTAATTGCATGTACAAAACCTCCAAAAACTCAATCTGCCGCCCTCGGACAGATACAGCCAAGTTGATCCGATCTGCCTCTCCTACAGATCCACTTGAAGGTGAATTGGCGTGATCCTGAATGATAAACTCGCGCCATTGGTGCGATTAATGGCCTAACAGACGCGCCAGTTGGCCATCCTGGTGCTGCTGTCAGTGCGAAAAACGCCAATCCCCTTCTACTCAGAGAAAATCATCTGAGTCCGAGCCAGGTGTTACTGCAGCCCACCTGCTCCTACAAGCACAAAGCTCCTGTGTACACACAGCCACAAAGGCAATCTGCCACCACCGGGCAAGTCCGATTTACCACCACCGGGCAAATCCGCCGACTTCATCTGCTTCCACCGAGCAGATCACAGAGCTCTGTTTTGCCACCACCGGGCAGGTCCGATCACTGAACCTCAATTCGCCACCATCGGGCAACTCGTGTAGCCACTAAGGCTCTATAGATGGTTTCTGGTTCACCACCAACCGTCACATCACAGTGACAAAAGATGGTTTCAGGCTTACCACAAACCATTACAAAGTGGTTTTGAGATCACCACGAACTTTCAAATGCCTTAGCAAGGCTTACATTTCAATATTGGAGTTTCTGATACATACAATGACTATTACAATATACTAGGGAGTCTACTCCACAAACCACACTAAAACAAAAAATCTACTTTGTTGTCCACCAGAACACAGGCACTCACAGCCCCACGAAGAGAACACAATTTCCCTTCAAGAACAATTTTCAAGCATACTGCCTCATGCTTGCTAACAATCTGCAACAGGATCTCGATCATCCTCCAATCTCTAATGTAGCTGTCATGTCTTCTCATATCTGATAATAAATCATTTCTACAAATAGATGTCTATTGTTAGAATGGCAAATTCCAACATAGAGTTACACTAGTGACACTAGTTTGCCAAGCTAAATGTCACAACAATCTAATTCTTTTAACCAGATTTACATAGATGCATTAGATGTCAAGTTGATCAGTCCTCAACATGAAGCTAAATAACTTAAGAAGACAATTTATTTCTTCTAAATCAGTGCAAATTCAAATGAAGAGAATGGAAGATGGACCCATTGTAATTTTATAGATGCCATGTTGCATTCGACCACAAATCCCCGTCAACACATATTGCGGATGCGGAATAGCTGCTGTGCTTACGTTTTTCTCGGCTTCCTCTTTGGATTTGCAGACTTCCCAGGAGCAGAAATCCGCCACTTTCTCGTCGGTTGCCCAAACCATGAAATCCTCCACATTTGTGACGCGCCCATTGCTGAATTCACCTTCCGATCTCTCCTCGAAAACAGAGTGACAGAGCCCAACAAATCCATCAAGTGTCAAGCTACCATCTTCGCTCTCACACAATGGCATAACCAGATATTTCAAATCTTCTTTTGAAATTTCCATTCCAAGCCTTTTCAGGTAACGATTCATTTCAGTTACAGTCAAGACGGGCACCACAAGCTGCATTATATGATTTGTAAGCCAAATAGCAAACACGAAGCCGATTATCACCATCACATCTTTGAATGGAAATCCAACAAGCCAGATGCTAGGACTCCGGCCAGAGTGATGCAAACTTAAGTCGCGCTCACAGGTTCGTTGTCAGGTGACCAGTGACAAATCCTGGTCATTATGGGCTTACCACAAAAATCAAAGCCTATGCCACATAGAAAAACATAAACTAATATCACAGGAATCATGTCTGTACCTGAAAGAGCTACAACAAGGGCCAGAAGAACTCAAGCAACCACGTCGTTGACAGCCGCCGCGGTCATTATCAAGGCCGAGGACAAGAATGCAAGCCTTCTTTTCTCCGAAGAGTGAAGCATTCCCATCTTTAAAACAGCCGCAGATCAACGGATTAACCCTGGCAGTGAGGGGGGCGATTTATCGCCACGAATTGATCATCATCAGATCGCCTATTCGATACCCCAGAATAGAACCCGTCAAATTGTTGGTGAAGAGTTTCAGAATTGTCAGATTCATGAGATCCCCAAAAGTAATCAGAATCTCTCCGGCTGTTCTGGGCAGGTTCTCTCCTCCCAAAACCTGTACCAATCGGCCTCAATCACCATGCACAACATTCTATCGGCCTCTGCCACACACATCACAACAGAAATAGGAAGAACGTTGTTTGAAGAGATAATAGAAGATGCTTGTGGTGCAGCTGAAGAGGAATAACTCAATGGAGATGAGAATTTGTGCGAAGGCGACGAAGCAGGAACAGGAAAAAAAATCTCCATTTGGGATGGATCGATCATGGATCGAAGGAGACAATGTTCTTCGAAATTGAGCCATTGACCGAAGAACCTACATGTGCCGAAATTTTAAGGATTTGATCAGCTTTCTGCAGACTGAATGATAAATAAATAGCCCAGCATCTTTATTTCATCCTCCAACTCCTCACAATGACTGAAACCATGTCTATCACAGGAAAAACTTGGGGCATAACGATGTTCCTGAATCCGACAAGTTTTACAAGAACAGTTTCCAGCCCATCGCACAAAATTTGAAGAATCAACGTCGTCAAACCAGAAAATTCAACGGCTCAAAGGCGTCAGACCAGCAAGGAGCCTTCAAATAGCCCCAAATTTCGGCAATTGATCCGGAATTTCAGTAGTCGAACCCAAACTCACCGAAAAGAAGCCGAATTTTGCAACTCCGGCGGCAAAAGCTAGCTCCGTAACGGCTCACATAAATTAAACCGGCAAAATCCCATGATTCTCAGAGATTCCAAGCCTCCACATCATTTTTTACAAATTGTAAAACAAATTCAGCATTAAAAAATGTCAGAGCCACACAATCTAACTGTTTAAAGGCTATACTCCACCAAAATAAGCCCTGTTTTCTGCATCCAATGCCTTCAGGTCCAGCAAATTCAAATTCAATGTGGTGCATTCAAGTTCAATTACCCATAAATGTGGCGTTGTTCCATGTCAATCGAAAGACAGAGCTTTTGGTGGCGCACGACAGCCAGGGGAATCGCGGCGGAGGCATTGCTAGTACTTCCCTTCTGGTTCTCATTGTTCTTCTGCTTCCGCGGCTTCGCCATGATGTTTTTCTTCGATTACATGCCCTGCCCTGATCTGCTCAAACCCTCCAATATACAGGCCAGTTGATCAAATTGCAGTATCGAACGAATTGGGGGAAATCGGACTCGGTTCTCCTCAGATCTTGCAGCAGTGACAGGCTTCAGGGCAATCGAACTGGGCTCTCCTCAAATCTTGCAGTAGTGATAGGCTTCACGCCTCTCAAGTACGCGGATCTCCACAGATCTGCACAATCTATAATCCACTCTGTTCATTCAGCTGAACTGCTCCTTCAGCGGAAATGGAACTCCACTAGTGCTCAGGCCTGAGAGCACTTAGCGACTCTGCCACCACAGCTCGCAGCTCTTCCCTCTCACCTCTTAACAATCATTCTCCCAACACCTCACAGCAGCTCTCACTATGCCGCAGCCAGTACTGCGATACCTATCCTCATTACTCCGCAGCTCGCCCTCACAGCACTCTCTGGCAGCTTCCTTACAGGTTCAGATGGAAAAACAAAGGAGTTTATTTCTCTATGCCCAGGAGCAGCCCAGCCCACAAGGGGCTAGTCCCTCAGGCTCTGATACCAAGATAAAATTAACAGACACTCAATAATATATTCTATTGATTAATGAATGAGGAAATTACAAGATATTTATACAATCATAGTCTCAAGATAGGAATGCTATCTTAGACGTACAGTAGTGTGGTTGAGAGATTCTCTCAACCACACACTAATCTAGGAGAAACTAAATTCCTATGATGTAGGAACAAACTCCTCATTTAGGAAATTACAACCATAGACAAGTAGGAATTAACCATTTCCAACTTCTCTGGTAAATGAGAAATATTTTAGCTAGTAATATACATCATTATTCGGAAACATTAACTGTACAATTATCTATTATGGTTATTCTTTCATTATGTTGTATTATTTGAGATTTTCTTTCCATCTGCGTTAGCAAGCCTGTGCATGAAAGAGAAACGAAATTTAATTCAACTATGTTATATACTTATTCGTTTTTGTTTTATTTTTTTTTCCTTTTTTCAATGATTTTGTTTCCTAGAAGATCTCACCACCCAACCACGAGTCTAGCGATGACATCCAAACTCTCACTTGAGCTCTTCCCCTCTAGATAGTGGTATTCATTAGTTAACTGAATCAACGCAAAACATCAAGACTATCTGTCTAGTTTCCGGTTTCTCCAAGACTACCACTGGTTATTTTCACCCAGCTCAAGGAGGTTCCTTGGACGATTCAGCAGCATCCTGCCTTCTCATTCAATTCCTTTACTTTCCTCTCCCAAATTCTCTAGCCCCATAGGCCTTCCTTGAATTTCCCTTTTGAGGAAAAATGTGAGTAACCACCTTAACTATCTCAGGAGGTTTGACAATTGTTTTCTTATTCTTGAAAATACCTTTATTCTC
Source organism: Pinus taeda (assembly GCA_000404065.3). NCBI lineage: Eukaryota > Viridiplantae > Streptophyta > Pinopsida > Pinales > Pinaceae > Pinus > Pinus taeda. Next base: position 18,066 of record APFE030936054.1, read on the forward strand.
ATTATATATTATTGATAAAAAAATTTGGCCAACTCATCAATAGTTCTTTTACTATTTCCATCGTACACATTATGATAGAGAAACAACAGTAAAGTAAAAGTAAAAGTAGTAAAAGTAAGTTAATTGTTCATGTAGCATGGGGTGCTACATCTCCCCCATCTTATGAGGAACACTGTCCCTTGTGTTCTCTTTAATTTATGAAAGTAGTGAAGGATAAGATTTCCACATAAAATCCTCTTCTTTCAAGGTGGCTTCTTCTCGGCAAAAGTGCTTCCACTGCACCTTATCCTGGGTGATGGCTCATTTCCACAAGGTTGTTTCTCTCCATTTGAGAATACGAATAGGTTTTGTCAGAAATTATCCTTTCGGTTCGACTTGCCCATCATCACGAATTACCATCAGTAATTTAACTTGTAATAAAATAATTATATACTAATTTTCTTCATCAACTTATTTACCTACAAATTTTCCCAGTTAATTATATGTTGGGGATTTTACACTTATTTTTTTACCCTGGAGACATGGAAAACATTATTAATCCAAATATGGCTTGGTAACACGAGCTTATATGCTATAGGCCCAATTCATTTCAATACTTGAAAAGGACCACAATACCAGGGTGTTAATTTAGCACACCCTTTCCACTGCAAGGTAGTTTTCTTCGACTTGACTCACAAATACATGTGATCTGACTCACAAATACATGTGATCTCATACGTGGAATTCTCTATAGCTTCTATTTTCGTCTGCATAAACTTTTTATCTGTCTTGGGTGACCTTCAAGTTTTGGCGAAAATTTTTAACTGTTTTCTCCATCTCGGCTAGCATATCAAGACCCAATGTTAATTTATTGACGGGGTTGTTCTAATCTATAGGTATCCTACATTTTCTTCCATACAATGCTTTGAAGGGACTCGCTCCTAATGATTCATGGTGTCCATTATTACATGAAAACTCAACCAAGTGGAGGTAATTTTCCCATTTATTTGGTTGTTGCATCACAAACATTCTTAACATATCCTCTAAAACTTGATTAACTCCTTTAGTCTATCCATTTGTCTAAGGATGATAAGCGGTATTGAATTGGATATGTGTGCCCAATCTAGAGAAAAAGGTCTTCCAGAATGTGGATGTAAATTTTACATCCCCGTAAGAGATCACTAATTTAAGTATCCTGTGCAGTCTAAATACCTCTCTCATAAAGATATCAACAATTTCAATAGTCATGTAAGTGGATTTTACTAGTATAAAATGAGTTGTTTTGCTTAGCTTATCAACCAAAGCCATAATCGAGTCATATTTCTTTTTAGTTCAAGGCGGACCTGTAGTAAAATCCAAAGTGATCATCTCCCATTTCCACTTAGGAATAGGAAATGGTTGAAGTAATCTAGCGGGGTGTTGGCGTTACGCCTTCACTAGCTGACATTCTAAACATTTAGCTAAATCTTCAGTAATATATTTCTTAAGCCTAAACATAAATAACCTTTCTTGATAGTTGAAAGTATTTTTTGGTATCCATGATGAGCAACATAGAGTTTCCCATTAAATTCATCTATTATAAATTGTATAATAGAATTATGATTACGTATATAAATTTGATTTCCAAATGTTGGCAGTTTATCATGATTTATCCCATATTCATATTTTTCTCCCTTGTTCTGAGCATTAATTGCTTGCTCCCAAATAAAGGTATATTTTGGATCCTTAAGAGATGCTTCTCTAATCATATCAGAGAAATTTGACTTCAATGGGATGAAATGTATTTCATAAATGCAACGCAACTTCTTGCTTAACACATCAACAACTCAATTTTCTTTTCCTTTAAGGTGTTTTATTTCAAAATCAAATTCTCTTAAAAAGGATGTCCATCTAGCTTGACAGGTATTTAAACTGGGCTGGTTAGAGAAACTTGTAAGATTTCTATGATCCTTTAACAATAAAAATTTCTTCCCCAACACGCAGTGCCGCCACATTTTCAATGCGTGTACTACTGATGTTAGCTCTAGATCATAAGAAAAGTAATGTTGTCCATAATCCCTTAGCTTGCACGATTCATAAGCTATAACTTTACCCTATTATGTTAGTACTCCTCCAACGCCTTCTTTGCAAGAATCGGTGCATACAACACATGATTTCTCTGGCTCTGCAACCTTTAATACAGGTTCAGTAGTAAGTAGATATTTTAATTGCTCAAAACTTTGCTGACATTCAACAGTCCACCAAAAACATCTTCCCTTCTTTTGTAATGATTTCATGGGAAAGGAGATTTTTGAAAAACCCTCAATAGACTGACGATAATACCGAGCTAGGGCCATGAAGGATCTAATATCAGAGAAATTCTTTGCAATGGGCCACTCCATAATGATTTTAATCTTTTTTAGATCCATTACTATACCTTCAACTAAAATAACATGACCAATATATTGTATTTGGCTTTTGTAAAAATCGTATTTGTTGTATCTAGTGTATAACTGATTGTCCCATAGGGTTTGCAACACAATTCTCAAACAATTTTCATGCTCCTCCCGGTTCTTAGAGTAAATTAGTATATCATCAATTAAAATCAACATAAATTTATCTAAGTACGGTTGAAAAATATTGTTCATCAGACTCATAAAATGTTTAGGGGAATTCATAAGACTGAAAGGTAGTACTGCAAACTCATAATGACCATAACGAGTTTGGAAGAAAATTTTACAAATGTCTTCTTCCTTAATCCTTATTTTATGATACCTAGATCATAATTCAATTTTGTAAAACACACATGATCCCCAAACTTGATCAAATAAATCGTCAATTCAAGGTAAAGGGTATTTATTTTTGATAATCAGTCTATTCAACTGAGGATAATCAATGCATAGTATTAGCGTCCATCCTTTTTTCATACAAATAATATGGGAGCTCCCCAAGGAGATACACTAGGACGAATATATCCTTTATCAAGTAGTTCTTAAAGTTTCATTTTGAGTTCAGTCAATTTGGGTATTCTCATGCGATAAGGATTTCTCGGAAGAGGAGATGCACCAAAACTAATTCTATTGTAAAATTAATATCTCGCTTAGGTGGTAGCCTGGGTATGCATTCAAGAAACATATCAACAAAACCTTGCATGATACGAATATATTCAAAAGAAGTCATATTGTTCTTAGAATTTTTATATCCCATCTGTACAACATAAATTTGACAACCTTTTCTGATTTATTTTACCATTTGGTAGAAGTAATTGGGAGTAACTTAATTTTTTTTTAATTCCTTGAATTTATTTTCTTTGTCCTGATTCAGTAAGGTAACTAACAGTTTTTCCCTTAAAATCTACCAAGGACCACTGAATTTCCAACCAATCCATCCCTATTAGTACATCATATGATCCCAATGGAAGTACGTTCAAATTAACATAAATCTATTATCCTAAGATGTTCACAAGGCAATTTTCTATTTTTGCAGTCACTCTTTTCTTATCCCTTGTAGCTAATTGAACTACCAAGGTTTTTGAGATTTAATGCTTTGCAATTGCCATTCTTCTACAATCTTAGGACTAACATAGATTAAGCTAGCACCTAGGTCAAACAAAATAGAGATGAGTTGATTAGAAATCATACCTTCACATTCAATCATGGTGGGATGATATTATGCTTGATAGTCATCTAATGTGGCATTAATCATGGGCATGCTCCTTTCCACCTCCCCAACCATGGAGGATTCTTGCATGTTTAAAAGATGCTTCGTTCAAGCTCTATGTAGACAATTTTTGTAATAATGGGTTCTCTGCACTCCCAACACTATAGAGGTTGTTATTTTTGATGGTCATTTGCAAGATTATTGACTCCCTCGGTTTCTCTACTTTCAGTATGTGCTAGAAAATTTGGTTGATTCTTTGTTGAAAACTTATCAAATGTTCTCTACTGTAAATTTCTTCTACTCGCAATTTTTGTCTGTCTATTTGGGGGAAATTTCTTATTCCCGTCCGATTCAATCCCCCTTTCGAACCTTGTTTTTCTGTTTCATTTACTGATAACAAATGTGGGATATTCACACAACATCATCCATTGTTTTTGGATAATCAAATTCGAAATTTTCCTTCATGAAATTAGGTAGATTACTGATGAAACATTGAATCTTAGCTTTCTCTTCTTGCATATATGATACATATTGTAGTAAAGAGGTAAATCGTTTTACATATTCATCCATAGTTAAGGCTCCTAGCCTTAAATCATGGAACTTCTTTTATTGTTCATCATAATATGATCCAGGTGGATATTGGTGGCCACCTGCCAAGTCCACCTGGACCCCCACCATTGTCTTTCTTCTCGTCTGCCATGGGAGGCCGTTGGGATTTGCGAGGCTGGTCTTGCAAAGGTTCAACCAGTTCAAGCCCTAATTCCTTATATCCCGACCTTGTTGGGGACATGCAAAAAAAACAGAGAAAAAGCAGACCGCTCTGATACCACTGATCCGGATTTAAACAGAAACGCAACAAATTACAGAGATAACCATATACACAAATATGCAACGGAAATAATACTTCATTTCATTAATGGAAAATACTGAAATATGCTTACAACCAGAATTGGAATAAACCAGCTAGGACGATGGTAGCTTATCTCTGAGAGAGATGTGCGGCTACATGTCTCTGAACTGTTCCGAACTTGTGTTACAATGAGGCTCGAAGGCCTATTTATTATTGAGAAACAATGGAAAACCCTTCACATTCCAAAACCGACCCTTAGAAGATGAAACGCCAAATTGTGGGCCCCGTTTTGGATAAATTGGTACATCAATTTCCCAGGGTCGTAACTTTGGCATACGATCTCCGTTTGACG
>APFE030936062.1:5390-41305 GCA_000404065.3 Pinus taeda
TCCAAGTCGAATTCACTACTCCCATCCCAAGAAATATGACCAATCCCATGGAATCTCAAAACTGCCCTATTTCTATGGGATTTCTGAATGACTAGTCATGATTGACTAGCACCAAATGGGCCTAATAATGCTTGTTCTGTTTGAACCAAGCATAGGTGGTTTAGTCCTAGTTTCCAAGCTTTCCATTCATGTATTCAATTCGTGCCCAAGTGTCCTGCAAACACATCAACCATAGAGTGATTACGGGAATTTCTGAATCTGCCAAATTTGCACTTAAAATCAAACTTTCATAAAAACTTTAGAAATTGAAAAATTAAAGCTAAATACCTGAATGGATATCAAATATACATCAAAATGGAATGAATGAAGAGAAAATGGATGATAAATAGATGGTTTAGTAAGTTTCTTAGGGCAAAATAAGACCAAAACTAAGGCCCAACATCTCTCCCTTGCTTATCATCAAGCATGTCCCCATGCTTGCTTGCTCCTCTTGGATCCTCTGCCTTCTGTAGTAGATGTTGTACCTGTAGATGTTTCCCTGCCCAAACAATCCAATCCTGATTCATGCCTTTCCTTGAACAAAGCTGCGTTAACCTTCTGTTTCTCATATTTTGCCTGCCACATATTTTTGTCCTTTAGCCATTTAAATGCTTGCTTAGAAAGTAACTCATTTCTCCATTTCAGGCTACCTATTTCTTCTTTTAACTTTTCATTTGTTTTGATCAACTTAGCACTGTCCTTCTTATGTGCCTTTTTTTCCTTTGTTAATTGCTTTTCCAAGATTTTGCTAATTTCCAATTGATCAGTTAAGTCTTGGATTTTGGCCAAATTGATTTCCTTTTGCAAAATCTTGTGTTGTTTTTATTAATGATGCTTCTGTTGCATCATCATCATATGTGGAATCCCATTTAAGGTCTTCTTGTGCAATGTATTGTTCTTCTTGTTTTCTTGGAGAATATGCCTCTACTTCTTTGTCTAAGTCAATGGGACTCTTATTCCTAAACCTCCTAGGAATAGACATGACAGATATTTCAGTTTCATGCATGGCCATATTTCTAGCTCTTGTTCTTGGATACAAGGGGGAATTCATCAAGCTTCTGTTTTCCTGTTCTATTTTGTCACGTGCCTCAATAATCTGTTCAGTAAAATGATTTTTTATCATGAATTCTCTCCACACTATGCCCTGTGATCTCACCTGGTACTCAACTAGGATTTTGATTCATCCTTGATGGTAAATCTGTCCTGCTTTAGGCCTGTGTTCCTGTTTTACTATTTCAATCATTCTCAAAAGGCTTCTATATAGGAAATATGGTAAATTAATCCTATCTTCCCCTTTGATGTGTTGTAGAAGTCTGACATGATACAAGTGGGCAATGCTATATCCTCGATCACAAGTCAAGAACTTTTGGATGACCAAGACCAATTCACCCCATGGTTCATTGAACCACTCCCTTGGTATCCCTTTTGTCCTATCAAATGTCCCCTTCCAGTTTTTCTCAAGGAAAAAAGTCCATGCTTTCTCCTTGAAGTGTAGGCCTTTGTAATACTTCTCCCCTATCATTGGCAAATCTAAGGCTTTGGACAGGTATTCTTGGGTTACCGGAACAATGACTTCCCCTACTCGAGTCTGGTCCTGACTGAAATTATTTATAAAGTCCTTGGTTATCTCCTCAGAATGGCCATTAAATTTTTGTAAAAAGCCTATCATCCATGCCTGATAAAGTTTGTCTATAGTCTCTTTTCCCCAGCTTTCTATCTGAAATTTTGGCTCTACTCGGTTTGTCATTGTTTCTGTAAACCAATCAATGTATGCTTCTTCTATTACTAACTTCATTTCAACAATAAAAATTTATGACTATTGTTCTTTTAAAATGAAATTCTGGAAGTAAAGAATCTTACCTTCCTCCTTTGACTCAACTTAACTTTGACTTCCTTAACCTCTGTTATATTCTTCCCTTTTCAAAAGCACTATTTTAATTCCCGGTTCAATGCAAACAACACCTATATACCTCCTGTTAATATGCTGGTCTCTGTTCTTGAAAATTAAATACACATGCAAACAATATCCATGTTTACTCATCGCCCAAAAAAACATGATTTTACTGTGTATTTAAAACAAAAAACTGAAGAGTATGGCTCTCGGCCTCATCATCAAAACCAAAATTTCCAAAATGCTTTCGGCCTAAGCAAAAACATTTGCATAAAGGCTCTCAACTGTATCATAAATTTTAGGAGAATTATGCTTGCGGCCTCATTATCAAAACAAAGTTTTCAACACGCTCTCGTCCTAAACAAAATCATTTGTATAAAGGCATTCGATTGTAGCATAAAATTTGGAAAGTATGCTTGCAGACTCATCATAAAAACCACAAAAATGCAAAAAGACTCTCGGCCTCAACCAAATATGCAAAAAAAACTCTCGGCCTCATCCAAATATGCATAAACTTCTCGGCCTCAGCATGACACTATATACATATTTCGGCCTCAAAATACCAAATAAAAACACAACATTTTTTAATGGCTCAACAACCCGATTCCTTTTGAAAACCAACAATGCACATGACAATCCAACATTCGATCCCCTGTTCTGTTTCAAACCACAAATATATATCAACATGCACAGGCACATAATAGAGACCACAAATGCATCCACATTTGACAGGGCGCAGCAAAGGGTGTGTTAATTGAAACAATGGTTAATCAATTAACAGCGCGCATTTAAACAACCCCTTGGCGCTATAACACGAACTCTGCCTCCCCTGTTTCGAACTAACTCTCCATTTTTAATGCACCACATTCCACATACGATTCGAAACCTTCTAATGTGTTATGCATGCAATATGTCTAGACTTTAAATGCTTCTTGTTTAACTACTGCTTTCTATACCAGGATTAACGCATCAAAATCTATCAACATAGCCGTAAGTGCTGTCAACTGGAGATAACACGGATTTGTAGCATTACCTGACTGTCAACGAGCGCGTCGAGTGTAACCGGGCACTCCAAATCTCTATTACTTCGGTCAATTAAACTGGTGTCAAGGCAAAGGGATTTAACAGTTAATGACAAGAAATCATACACACATTCCACAGTCGCCGAGCGTAAATAAACTTCACTGTTACCTGACTAGATCCCGAAGATCTGCTATCTCTGAACGTTAAACCCGGAACGATTTCCTTCTTTAAATTCACCCCAAACTCACTTCACCCTTCTTTTTACTATGCTGCAGCTTCAAACACCATTTCTCTGAGCTATGGCAATGAGGATTATGGTTTAAACAGCGCAGAGCTCAGTCGGTTTATGACCGTTTCAGGGCTGTACTGCGCTTCTCGTCCATTGGTGTTTACAATGCGTGGTTTACATGGTCGTCCTCTTTGACCAGTCGCCTGACTGTGTCATGAGGATGGCCGAATCATTGTTTTCATACGCATGACCCTTGCATAGTATATTGTCCAATGACAACGATTTGCCATGACACCGTGTTAAGCCCGTACCTGTGTGCTAGCCGGTTGGTGTTTGGGGTTAATGTTTTATTCATTGTTGTAGTGTTTATGATTATGGCCACCGTCGTGCGTTTTGCATTGCAATGATACGTTTGCAATAATATTTCATTACCCCGCCACAATGCGTATATGCATATTGTGCCATATGGTTTGTGCGCGGTCGTTTCATATATTTGCATTCCATACGCGCCCTTTTATCCTTTGCTTAAAACATATACCATATGTTATGCGCCCCAGTACCATATGCATTATCCTTAGGTTATATGCACGTTGGTTTCTCATACCATAACCTTATATCCTTATAGCCTTTGCGCGTTAGATTTTGTATACCATAACTTTAGCGCATTCACCTTTTTGAACTATGGTATATATTGTTATGATATATAATAACTTTTGATTTCCATATAGCACATGGGGTTTGTTTGACTTGTATAACATAGCTTTATAATTTTAAAATGACCATTTGGGTCATATTTAAAAGTATCACCACCACTAATGTTTTGAGTCGTATGTGCAAAGAGTTGTCCTAGCTTGGTCTTTTGCTTCTAAAGAAAAATACTTAGGGTTATAGGGAATATGTATAGGGAATTTATATGAATGAAATGGAATATGTATAGGGAATATGGGATATGTATAAGGAACATAGGATATGAATGTTAATGAATATCCTCATGTACTAACTTCAACTAGATCAAAGACTAAAAATTTCTAAAAAATTTGAATTTCAAGCACAAAATGACTATGCATATACTCCCTTGGATGATGTCTGTACAGGTGGAACGGAATCAAAATGTTGTAGATGGATTAAAAGTAGACTTTTATTGCTGCTCCTTGTTCCCCATGCTCCATTTCTTGAATTGTTCAGGTCTCTCTGTAATAATGTCTTGACTCAGGTCCCTCTGCAATGCTCATGGAATGTTGTATTGCCATTGATAGGTCTCTTCAGGTTCTGCTGCAATGATCTCGTGCTTCAGGTCCCTATGTGGGCAATACAATTTCTATCAATACCTCAGCTTTCCAGCTAAAATTCTGCTGCAATGCTCTCCCTTGCTGAAGTTTTGACTTGTCCTCAAGTCAATTGTGGAGAGTTCCTGCATTGAAATTATGTGATAACAGTAGAACAAGAATATAGAATTCATAGAGTCCAGGTTACCCTGGTTTTCCCCTATGAATTCGTGTTTGCGTGGTCCCAGTTGCCTGGTTTTCACCAGCAAACAAATTATTATTTTTTATGTTCTTTTTTTTCTTTTGTTTTTCCTTTTGTTTTTGTTTTTGTATGTACATTTTTTTATTTTTTATTTTTTTATATATCTTTTATTCATTTTCCAAACTGGAAGATGGCTGAGCCATAATTTCCAGTCTTGTTTCTTCTACCAGTTGTTTCATGAATGCTTCCTTACTGATAGGCCTATTATAAAATTTGAGCCTATTTCCATTCACGACAAATGAGGTGGAGTCCTGGTCAATTGTTTTGATCTTTACTGCTCCATTATCAAAGATTTCTTCAATTTCGTATGGGCCGAGCCAGTGTGTCGGAAACTTTGCTTTGAAGTCTTTGAACTTGGAGTCAAAAAGTAAGCCCCAGTCTCCCTTGTGAAATGTCTTTGTTTTGATATATCTGTCGTGCCACTTCATTCTTTGTTGTTGCACCAATGTAGTATGTTCTATAGCTTGTTGACGATGCTCATCCAATTGGTTCAATTCCATGATCCTTTGTTGTTGTGCTTCAGTCAGGTCTAGTCCTAATGCAGCTGCTAGTCTATATGTTTGTATCTGAAATTCTATAGGAAATAAAGCTTCTTTACCATAGACCAACTGGTATGGACTAAAACTAGTTGTGTTCTTCCATGTGATTATGTAGGCCCATAGTGCATCTTTTAACTTTTCAGACCAATCTCTTCTGTTCCGCTGTACTGTTTTAGTCATGATATTTTCTAGGACTTTATTTGTGGATTCTACCTGACCATTTGCTTGAGGGTGATATGGTGTAGACTTCCTGTGTTTAATCTTGTATTTTTCTGTCAGATCTCGTACTAGCTTTGATGTAAATTGTGTTCCTTTATCTGTTACAATCTGTCTAGGTACTCCATATCTTACAAAAATTTCTTCAAAGAGAAAGATGACCACGGTATCTTCTGTTGCTCTGCTCACTTCTTTGGCTTCCGCCCATTTGGTTACATATTCCGTGCATACTAAAATGTACCTTTTTCCATTTGATGGTGGATTAATAGGTCCAACAAAATCAAGTGCCCACTGCTCAAATGGCTCAATGAGGACCTGTGGCTTGAGCGGCATCTCATCTGATATGATTGGTCTCCCTGTTCTTTGGCAACTGACACATTACTTGACATATGCCTTAGAATATCTGAAGACAGATGGCCAGTAATAGCCCAATTGCAACACCTTATATGCTGTTCGTTTGTCTGCAAAATGACCACCACATGGTTCATCATGACATGGTCTCAGAGTGTCTAATATTTCATCTTCATGCACACATTTTCTAATCATTAGATCTGAACCAGTATAAAATAAATCACCATTCACCCAGCTATACCTAGAACTTTCTCTAACAATTTTCTTTCTTTGCTTATTAGTGAATTGAGTTGGAAATTTTCCAGATGACAAATAATTTTCAATATCTGCAAACCATGGTGTTTTTACTGTTATGGCAAACAAATGTTCGTCTGGAAAGTTGTCTATAACTGGATTTGGGTCGTGAGGTGATTGTATGCGGGACAGAAATTCAGCCACTTGATTTTCTTTGCCTGGCTGGTCTTGTATTGTGATATTAAATTCTTACAATAATAGTAGCCATCTTGTGATTCTTCCATTGGTGATGGGTTTATTCATCAAGTATTTTATTGTTGAATGATCTGTGTGAATGAAAACTTGATATCCTGTTATATAGTGTCTGAATTTATTTACCGCATGTATGACGGCTAACATTTCTTTTTCTCTTACTGTGTAGTTCAATTCTGCAGGTGTTAGATTCTTACTTATAAAGTAGATTGCATAATTGAACAATTTTTCTTTCTGTCCAAGAGAGGCACCTATCGCGGTATCTGATGCGTCAGTGGAAATATGAAATGGCAAAGACCAGTTTGGCCCACGAAGAATGGGTGCCACTGACAATGTCTTTTAGAATTTGAAATGCATTTTAACAACTATTTGTCCATTGAAATTCAACATCTCGCGCTAATAGTTTGAATAGAGGTTGGGCTATTTTACTAAAGTTTTCAATCAATCGTCTATAATAGCCTGCATAGCCCAATAAACTTCTTACCTCCTTTTGTATTGTAGGTGGCATCAGGTTAACTAGGACTTGGATTTTGGCTGGATCCACCTTAATTCCTGAAGCGGAAATATGGTGTCCCAGAACCATACTCTCTGTCAACATCATATCGCATTTTTCGTTACTCAATGACAAATTTGTTTCTATACATCTTTTCAAGACTTTCTCAAGATTGTTGAGGCAATCATCATATGTATTTCCATAAACTGTGAAGTCATCCATATAAACCTCTACACATTCATGGACTAGATCAGCAAATATCGCAAGCACTGCTCTTTGAAAAGTTGTAGGTCATTGCATAAACCAAATGGCAAAACATTATATGCATAGGTTCCCCATGGGCAAGTAAATGTTGTCTTGTCTTGGTCTTCTGTTGCTATTCTAATCTGGTTGTACCCGCTAAACCCATCCAAGAAATAGAAGTATTTCTTTCCAGCCAAAGAGTCTAACACCTGGTCAATGAATGGTAGAGGAAAATGATCATTTAATGTAGCTTTGTTTAATTCCCGATAGTCTACACATACCCTCCACTTTCCATTTTTATTTGGTACAATAACTAGTGGAGAAACCCATTGACTATCTGAAATAGGATAGATGAATCCAACATTTAACAGTTTTTGCAATTCCTCTTTCACTATTTCTTTCATCATAGGATTCATTCGTCTTTGAGGTTTCCTTACAGGTTTAAGTTTATCATCTGTATAGATGTGGTGGATACATGTGCTAGGATGGATTCCTTGCATATCAGTATAATCCCAAGCAAATGCTTTTGAGTATTTTTGTAGTAATGCAATTACCTCTTGTTCTTGTTTTGATTGCAACTGGTTCCCAATATTTAAATGTTTTCTAGGATATACATCAATTGTTTTTATTGTTGGATTGGAAATTGTGTTTACAGGAAAGATGTCTATAAAAGAGTTTCGCAAGGTTTGAATAGTACAAGTTTCCTGGAAACACTGATTCAAAAGGTCACTTGCAGCTTCATACTGAACTTCTCTAAGCTGCTCTGAAATACTTGGTTCCAAAATGAAAAGATCCATTAAGTCTTCATTCTCTTCCTCTTCTCTAAAATCAAAGAATTGATTTATACTCAAAACGGATTTAGTTTGTTGTTTTTCTTGAGTTTCAAGTACTGATTCTAAAGAAGTTGATTGTGCAGGTGAATAAAGAGCAATATGTTTCCTCTCATCTCCATGTGAAATAATCATACTTCCTGATCTGCATCCTATAAAGGCATCAGCGGTAGCTAACCATGGTCTGCCTAAGATTAGAGGATGTCCTCCCAGATTTGTTTTTGGTTGCAGGATAAGGGAGTCAATAGGATATTCCCATGAATCCAAAGAGACTATGATATCTTCTAATATTCCTTCCAGAAGAACTTTAGATCTATCTGCTAGTTCTAAGATTGTAGAAGTTGATCTAATGTTGTTTAATTGCAGAGTTTTCATTGTCTCCATTGTCATTACATTTATAGTTGCTCCTAAGTCTATTAATGTATTTGGTACTGAGAAATTATTTATTGATATAGTAACCATAGGGATACCAGGATCAATATATTTCTCTACATTAGTTTGCGTAGACATGAGGCTTGCTAGTTTACCAATGACTTGGATTGTAGTGGGATCCTTTCTCTTTTTCCCTGATTTCTTAATGCATAATTCCTTTATTGTTTTAACATATATTGGTATTTCTTTAATTGCTTTCAACAAAGGAATTTTTACATAAGCATTTTAGTTCATCTAAAATATCAAATTCAGGAAGGGTTATTTCTTTTGGTTGTTCTACTAACCTTTCAGGATAAGGTGGTGTTTGAGTTGTAATTGATTTTCCTTTCTGAACTTGTATTTCAGTTTGTGATGCTTTAGGTGATTCTCCTTGTTCAGTTGGTTCTTCTACAACTGGCGGAGAATCCTTTTTAAGTACTTTGCCAGACCTTAAATGGACATCATTTAGAGGAAGAATAGAATAAGTCGGAAAATATGCTGCTTCCTCTACAGTGTATGCAGACTTGTCCACTTTTTTATTTGGATTTGCCACTGGTTGGGCTGGTAATTGAGTTGGTTTGGGTTGGTTTGTGGGTAACTGTAACTGTTGTGGTTGTGTCAACAATGGTGGTGGATGCTGCTGTTGGAATGGAATGGATGACGGATATGCAGAATTTTGTTGCGGAAATGGCATGGATGGTGGATATTGTGGATATGAAAATGGCTGTTGGTATTGTTGCTGGTAATGTTGTTGATACTGTTGAGGTGGTTGGTTTCCATAACCATATCCCCTCCATCCTTGTGCAGGTTGTTGTGGATATTGTTGTGGAGGCCAAGCTTGCCATGGCATTAGAGGAGTCCAAATATTTTGAGGTGGATAGAGGTAATTTTGCTGAGGGAATTGTTGTGGAGTTTGCTGAGGCATCCTAGGTTGCCATGGTCTTCGAGGTGCTACATAATAAAAACCTTCTATTCCTAGCACTTCTTCCATTGAATTCATTTGTAATTCTTTCAATTTTAGACAGTTTTCTATGGAATGATTTTCTGTACAAAGACCACATACCTGGATACTATCCAAAGGGCATTCTCTCAATGGATGTTTCTTCCTACATTTGGAACAAAAGATTGCTAAAGCTTGTTCTTGTTCTTCTTTTTTCTTGTTTGCCTTAAGAACATCCACTTGTGTTCCTAATGTACTTAAGAGGTTTGTTTTGAAGTTTTCCAATAAACTCCCTATTTCAGCCCTTGTGATCCCTCCTACAGCTGACTTTGCTGCTTTTGAGCTTACTTCTCGTTTTCCAGTTTTTGATCTTCCTCTAGAATACTTTTGACATAACTCAACAATTTCTTCGAATGGCAAATTTGAAATGTCTCCTTTACCCATTACATTCAATATGTCAAGGTATTCATCCGTTACACCTTTGAGAAGATTCTTCGAATGGTATCCTGATTTAAAGAGTGTTGTTTAGATTTTTGTAGATTATATGCAAATCTTTCCAAATATTCTTCTAAACTTTCATCTTCTTGCTGTGTCATTCTAAAAACATCTTCCTTGGAATCTCTAGATCTACAATAAGCTTGATATTTTTTAAGGAATACTTTTCTCATGTCATCCCAAGAATTTATTGTTTGTTCTCCTAAACCCATGAACCATTTTAAAGCTGCTGCTTTCAGTATTACAGGAGAAAGACGAAGTTTATGGATGTCATCAGTATACCCATATATTTTATATAAAATATCAAATTCGACATAAAAGCATTGGGATCTTCTGTGGACATTCTATAGAAATTTGGCAATACAGAAGGTGGAATATTTTTCATTTTCACTTCTTCTCCTAATATTGCACTTGTGTCTACTATTGGAAAGCCAAAGGTAGCCTCATGATCACTATATTCTTGTATTTTCCGATCATTTTCCATCTTCCTATCATGTTCTTGTTTTTCCTCCTCCTCTCTTTTCCTTCTCCATTCCCTTTGTTGTCTTTCATACTCAATTCGTTGTTCAGGAGTGAGGATAGTAGATCCATGTCCTTCTTCTGCCATTGACTTAGTTGTTTCAATTTTGGGTGAAAATTCAGGTTGTTCAAAGTCAGGTTGACTTATAGATGGAAAAACAGGTGGTTTTCCTTTGAGAATTTCTTTTTGTTTTCCTGAAATTGATGGTTTTTTTTGTTTTTCTTCCCAAGCTAGCAAAGTTTGCCTCTCAATCAAAGTTAATCTTTGGCCAGTTCTTTGTTTTTCTACCAATTCCTTAATTATTGGGTTACCAGTAACTGGTGTGTGTGATGATCCTATCTCTACTTGTGGGGGGTTTTTAATAAATCTACCTTGAGGATCTCTAAATCTAGGCATAAAGAAACACAATTAAAGAAAAGAAATGTAACTAATGTTTTTGTTTGTTTTGGATTTTATCTTTCTATTGACTATGCCGATATTTGACTCCCCGGCAACGGCGCCAAAATGTTGAGCTAATTGATGTACCTAAACTAACACAATTATTTATTATCAATCCGGGTTGTTTATGCTTTGAGGCAAGTTCACTATATGTGAAGATCAGATATAATCAAACCTTGAAAGATAATTTATTCAAAATCAATACATCCTACAACTCTAATTCAACTTGTTTAAAGTAGAGGAAAAATATTGAGATGGTTCTTGACTCAAGAAGTCCACCTTTGCCTCAACTATCACTTAATGAATCAGAGATCAAAATCAAGAACTTAAGATGGATAAATTGTTAATGAAAGAAGCTCTTAACTTAAAAGACACATAAAGTATTTCATCATAATTTATTCATCTCAATACTCAAAATCACAATAAGAACTACTTGCATGCAAACCAAAGAAACTAGTTATAATTCATCATTTTAGCAGAAGAGATGCTCAACTTGAACACTTGTGTTTCTTCAACTCAATAAAGTGATCAATAAGCTAATAACTAAAGCAATCAATGACCATTCATGAACCATAAAGCAATCTGAAATAAAGCTTTGAAAAACCAGTTCTACACTAAACATATTACAAAAAATAGAACTAGTTAACAAGGAAGTGTACTTAGCTTGGAATGGGGGCCCTCCACCCTTGCCTTACACACTTGAGAAGTGATATCAGAAGCTCAAATCAATTACACATCCAAATCATTGAGCAGCAAAATAATAATAGCACAAGTCTTCAAATTAATTCCTCAATCCAAAAGTGTCACAGCATAAAAGTATAATAAGTCAATACATGAGCCATCAAAGTTGTGGCTCTTAAATAAGGAGTCTAATGAAACAAACTGATCTACATTCACTCTAACAAACCCATCTACTCTAATCCATCTATCCAAGTCGAATTCACTACTCCCATCCCAAGAAATATGACCAATTCCATGGAATCTCAAAACTGCCCTATTTCCATGGGATTTCTGGATGACTAGTCATGATTGACTAGCACCAAATGGGCCTAATAAAGCTTGTTCTGTTGGAACCAAGCATAGGTGGTTTAATCCTAGTTCCCAAGCTTTCCATTCATATATTCAATTCGTGCCAAGTGTCCTGCAACCACATCAACCATAGAGTGATTACGGGAATTTCTGAAATTGCCAAATTTGCACTTAAAATCAAACTTTTATAAAAACTTTAGAAATTGACAAATTAAAGCTAAATACCTGAATGGATATCAAATATACATCAAAATGGAATGAATGAAGTGGAAATGGATGATAAATAGATGGTTAAGTAAGTTTCTTAGAGCAAAATAAGACCAAAACTAAGGCCCAATAGCTACTGTTGTGGTGAAAGGCCTCTCCATAGAGCTCAGCCCGGAAATCATAGGCAGAATTACCACACTTCCTCTAGGAGTGCCTTGGAGAAAGGAGGATAAGGGAAATAGTCAAACTGCAAAGAAGACGTTATTTTTAGAAGGAGAGGAGGCCATGGAAGACAAAAATGGAGTGAGAAGAGCAAGCCTACCATATCCCTGGAATGAAATTAGCTACCGCCTTATAAAGTATATCACATGTGAAGGTAGGTACAGTGTGGTATATGGATACCACTTTAGGCTTCTTCAAGGGTTGAGGTTTGGAGCAGATACACAACCTCAAAATAGACTTAGCATACCCTACTTCCTTCGTCAATCAGTAATAGATATGAGCATTAAGGTGCAGGAAGGGAACCATCAACAATTAGCCCATCATGGGTGAATTAGACTTATCATAGAAGATGCCCTCCAGAACCTCAGAATCCCTACCACATGGGAAACTTTCAGAGACATGCAGACAGAGGAAGATATAAAAGCCCTTGAATATGACAAGAGCCCCACTGCCAGTGAAAGGGATGAAGAAGAAACAGAGAAGGGTGAAGAAGAAACAGAGAGGGATGAAGAAGAAACAAAGAAGGGTGAACAAGAAACAGAGAGGGATGAAGATGAAATAGACAAGGAAGAAGAGGAAGAAAAAGAGAAGGAAAGTGGTGAAGAGACAGAAGAAGATGCAAAGGAGGAAATTGATGAATAGAGTGAGGAAGTAGAGGGAAAAGAAGAGGAGAAGGACAAAGATGAGAGGGGGAATGGAAAAGAGGAGGCAAAATACAAGGATGAATCACTCAGGGTATCTCCAAAACCGACTGAGAAAGGGGCATTAACTTCCCTCTTTGCCCTTAGTAACCCTATCAAACAAAAAGGGAAAAGACAGAGACAAACTCCATTGTACTTTAGGACAAGAAAAAGTACAAGAATAAGGTAGGGAAAACCTCAAACTCCCACCAAGGTTTCTATTGTTATTGAAGTATCACCCAAACAATAGGAGAAGATGACTCCTCTTATGAAAACTCAAGGAGAAGGATCATCAGGACAAGCCTCTCCCAAGTCTCCTATCACTTATGTTAGAAGGCCTCTGACTAGATTTGCCTCATCCAAAGGAAAAGGCATCCCACAAGATACACAGAACGACCTACAGTTAGCAGAGGCAATCCTACAGGAAACTCTGCTAAACCTACAGGAAACTCATAAATTGGACAAAGAAGGGAGTGTGCAGCAAGAAATAAAGAAGGAGGATCTAGAGCTTGGGGAACCGAGTCCTCAACCTAACCTTAACTCCTACTACAGGTTTATTGAAGGGGGTAGGGTCATTCCATAGAAATTTTCCATCCCCTTGTTCTTTGAGCTTGAGAAAGAAAGGGCAAGAACACATAGATGGATGCAGATTGCCAAATCCAAATGAGTGGAGAACATAGGTCACATGGATGAAAAAGTTAAAGAGATGGGAAGAGAACTGAGCAGCCTGAGGGACATAGAGGCAATGATGAAAGCTCAGTTGGAGGCAAAAAATGCATGGTTAAGGGGACAAATACAAGAGAGAGAGAGAGAGAGAGAGAGAGAGAATCAATTGCCATCCATGGCTAGTCTATCCTTAGAGGCAATCCAGTGCATGATGCCATCTAAGTCCTATACATTATACCTTAAGGAAAAATGGTTGTAGTTCCAAATCAAGACCCTAGAACAAAGAGGCACTATGCGATTCCAGGATTATAGACAGTTCATTTATCTTTGTGCTCAAAGCACATTGGAGGATAGGGCTAAATTGTCTGAGTTCTACCTACATAATTTAGCCTTGAAAAATCTGAATGTATTGGACCCTAATTCAAAACTAGGGGACTTATAGTTGATGGCTTTGGCATCATGGATGAACCATGAGGAAGCAAGGGTTGTAGAAATGAAAAAAATAATGGCAAGGAAAGAAATAGAACCTCTCATGATAAGAGCTTAACAGTCAAATCCAATGGTTGTCATAGCACACATAACTTGATTGCAAATTACCCTCAACTTGCACCCAGGTACCTTACTGCCCAAGAGAAAGCAATTACACACTTTGAGGATATGTTCAGGCTGTTAGGAGAGGACAACAGGCAAGCTTGCCAAAGGAGATGTAATACTTTGCCCTACAGTTTGAAAATAAGGGAGTACCATTCTCCTCAAAGAATGAGAGAATCACTGAACATGACACCCATGTACAAGCAAGCTCTCCAAAGACTCAAAGTCAATTGGAATGGCTTGAGACTCAGTCGACCATTTCTCTTAGGAATGTGTCAGGGAGGAAGAGGAAGAAAGTAAGTAGTGGGAGGAGATATAAAGCAAGGCAGGATTCTATGCACCGGAAGAGGAAATTACAACAGAAGCATGGGATGTCAAGGAGGCCACTAGAGCAATGAAATACATGGATATTGATTGAGTTGCTCAGAGGATGAGCAACACTTTCAGTAGGGGGTGATGATGAGCCTCATCATTGGGTAACTATATGGACCTTAATCCACCTCCTAGCTTAGTCAAATCAACTCTTCTCACAATTTATTACATATTTTGATAGTATTTTGTTTAATGAGATGAGTCAAAGTGAGATATTATGCCTAGTGGACTAATGTGCATTGATTGCAGGTTTGTGAGATAAAATCATGGAATTTTGGCTAATTAAGGGTTGAAACTCAAATGAGACAAGGAGGAGAGATTATAGCTGGAAGATCCCCGTCATTTAATCCTCCCTCATTTAAATATTCCTCCATCAATCACATTAGCTCGAAGTACAAGCAGCCAAGTCATGGAGATCAAAAGGGAGCCGAGAAAGTGACAGTTAAAGAGTTAGTTTATCTCGAGTTTGGGATCCAAGCCTCCCTAGATTTACAGAATTCGTTGGAGACTTCGGTTTTATAAATAAAGAGACCTAGAGCCTCATTAGGATTCGAATTTTTGTTGTAAAAAAACACTAGTCATTTTCAAGTTCAAGACTTGTGGAAGACATTGTTATGTAATTTTTTGTTTTGATAATGGGAATGATCAATTCCTTGATCCAACATTGAGTTAACTCAGAGAGCTGAAGCTCTTGGGTTAGGGCCCAATTCTAGCAGCAAAGGCTATTCTTCTTGTATGTGTATGCTTAGATTGATTTCATAGATTAATGGTTGAATTGTCTTTAGAATTATTTCATTTCAAGTAGTGTAGATTTGATTAGTTTGCTTATTAGTTTGCTTCCATTTGTGCTTTACTTCAGTGGTAGTTTAGAAGAGATAAAGGAACATCAAAAAATTGTCAATAGGTGGTTCTGGCCTCACTCCTTCCTTCAGGGATCATGGTTTGTGGAAAGAAATCCTATGCGGCCCCAAAAAGACAGAATTCTACTTTCTCATGGAATTTAGGGTTTTCTATGCTTAGACCAGCATTTAATCAATTTGCAAGAGTAGGATCTAGTTATCATTACTTCTATCTTTAGTCTTATATTATATCTCATCAATGTTTCATCTTATTCTACAAAGTTTATGCATGAAGTAGACAACTAGCTCATGAAATTATTTTTCCTTAGATAATTGGAATTCTTCTTGTTTGCATGATTTTTGGGTAAATGTCGATGTTTGATGCAGTGTAGGTGTTTTAGAAGTACAGAGAGATTTCATAGTCAGCAACCTCATTCCAACTTCATCCACCCATGGTCCTCACTTTCTTTCACTGGAACCCCCACCAATTCCATCATTTCACAAGGAAACTTCTCCAAGCTTGTTGAGCAAATCCAACCATCTCCCAACTTTGGTTTTGAGTTCTGAAGCGATCCTAGGCATTCCCTTGCCTCATCCCATCCACCAACCACCTTCCCTAAGCCTTCCATCACCTTCAACACCCATCCTTTTTCTCTCAGCTGTATCATGTAGAAATATAGGGGATCCTATAGGTTTTCAGGACATCATGTAGAACGCATTAGGACATCATGTAGGTTGACCTGTAGTGCCATGTTTTGAGGCAGAATTGAGGAAAAAGCCTCTAGGAAGCCAGCAAAGGACCCCTACTGGTCTCCCCAACCTTCTAACCATTCACCATCATCCTTAAGCCACCTGCCACATCACCAAAAAATATTAGCTTTCACACTTTCACATAAAAAGGACAAAAAAGAAAAATAGATTTATTTTATTCATGTACATGCACAACAGTAGAATGTTTGATGCTTTGAATTTGCATGCTTAGAATAGTAGGATTGCATACATGTTAACTTAGCATTCTTTTGAAGCATAGCCTCTTAGCAGTTAATTAAAAAATGATATGTTTTAGCATTTGATTTCAGTCTTTTTCCTTATTGTAGTAGACAAGCTTTCTCTTAGAGTAGATTTCTCTTTCCCTCATTGGTAATTAAGCTTCTTCTAAATCCATAGAACTCTGGTTTGAAAAACTTTAGTAGTATATCACCAATTTAGCAGTGACAAATAGTAGACCCATCACATTTACTTATGTATACAACACTATCACCTCCAAGTTTGTACGAACCCTGGGTTGATAAAGTAAAATTGGTAGCCCCAGGAATAGGAGTATTCTTGCTACAATACTGGTGCTCATTACATACATATC
Organism: Pinus taeda; assembly: GCA_000404065.3. Lineage (NCBI taxonomy): Eukaryota > Viridiplantae > Streptophyta > Pinopsida > Pinales > Pinaceae > Pinus > Pinus taeda. Next base: position 22,028 of record APFE030936062.1, read on the forward strand.
AAACCCTACAAAATATATTTGAACAAACAAGTCACCCTCTAAGAGATGTCATAACAAGAGAACAAGACAACGCCAATTAAATGGTCACCCAGTTAAAAGTTGTACACTAGTGAAGCAAAAGACTATAGCTTGGTTAGCAACCGTCACCGATGTGGAAACAACAATAATCATTATGCGCCAACCATAAAGATGCGTTTAATTTGTAAATTAAATATATATAAAAATTAAAAAAGAGATATAAATTAAAATAAAATAAAAAATTTAAATATAAACGTGGGTTTATTTTGTTTAGATTGGAAAATTTCAAAATCCAACCGTCTCGCGTTTTAGAATTTATTTCTTAAAAATAAAAATAAATAAAACATTAAAAATCAATAAGAAAGTGAAACATGCACTTTTGAATTTATTTCTTAAAAATAAAATTAATTAAAACATTAAAACTAATAAGAAAGTGAAACATGCACTTTTGATAGGAGATGTGTATTTCTAGGAAGATATAGGAGATGTGTATTTCTAGGAAGATGAAAATTTGTGTTATATTTATAGTTTATTAATTTTCATTACAAGCATATTATAAAAAATTAAAAGGTTTTAATTATTATAAATAAAAATCAACAAGAAAGTGAAACATGCATTTTTATAAGAGATTTGTATTTCTAAGAAGATGAGAATTTATTATATTTATAGTTTATTAGTTACTATGAGAATAATTTTTATATAAAGGTTTGATGGGCAAAACACAGTGTCATAATATGATATTGGCATCATATGAATTATATTTATGAATGGAAAGGAATGGATTTTTATGAGTGAGAAACACTGTACCACAACAAATAAAGGGTATTGTTTTTTCTTTGCTTCATATTAAAATAACTTATTTATAATGGTATATATAAAAGTTATATACATATATATAGTATGGTTTAAAAATTAGAAAAAATATAATATGTAAGCTAGTGTTTATATATATATATATATATATATATATATATATTGTCTAAAATTAGAAAAAAAATTGTTGTAATGAGATACTTTGTTTTTTACATTTGATTTTAATTAAATTATAAAATTATTATTATTCTATTAATTAAATTTTTAATGAATTAAAGTTTTTTTAAATCACAATGCCAATAAAAAATAGTCTTTGATCTGTGGTAAGGATTTTGCAAAGTTGTTTAATTTGGATTAAAATAAATGGGTTATGGGCTTTTTTTCTTGTTGAATATTAGAAATTTTTTTTTTTTTTTTGGTCCTGGTTTATGTTTTTTGGTTTACTATTAAATAATAGTGAAAAGATAAAACCTAGGTAAATGATTTCCAAATGATGCCCATCAGTGTTACCTATCCATAATCGTAAACAATAAAGATGTCTTTGCTTATGAGTGGAAAAATGTTCCACTTACCTTTGAAGTGGCAAATTATTTTGTTGGCAGTGTAAAAACTTAGGTGAATACCATACTAGAGAGTTCACACAAAAGCTCCATGCATCTACTAAATGTGTTTCAAATCCCAACTCGAATAAAAAAATTCTCTTTTATTTCTGGTAAGGATTTTTCAAAAGTATTTAATTTGGATAAAAAAAATGGGTTGTGGGTTTTTTTGGTTGAATACTAAAAACATTTAATTTGTTTTTTTGGGTCATGGTCTATGTTTTTGGGTTTGCTGTTAAATAATGATGAAAAGATAAAACCGATGTGAATGATTTCCAAATGATGTCCATTAGCATTGCGTATCCATAATTGTAAACAATAAGGGTGTCTTTAGTTATGAGTGGAAATATGTTCCATTTACCCTTGAAGTGACAAATTATTTTGTTGGTAGTATAAAACATTATGTGAATACCATACTAGAGAGTTCATACAAAAGCTCCATGCATTTGCGGGTCCATTAGATGATGTGTAATCATAAAAGTTTCCATTCTTGACAATGTAAGAACCATCTTTTGAATAGCTACCACATCTTATATTGTAGATGACAAGATGTCATTTCTCATTGCTAAAAAAAGTGCGCATATGACACCACATGCGCATATGACACCACCAACTTGTTTGATATGTATAGACAAATTATAAGACTTTCATCGTCTCAATATTTTAAATATTATTTTAATTGTGTATTACTAACTTAACACAAATACACTAAACAACCTAAATCTAATACAACAATTATTATTTCAAACCATAATACAACTTTTCCAATTCAACAAATCAATTTAACAATCTTATCAACCTCTCCTTATAAAATAGGAAAGATGTGCGCCTACATGATAAGTTATGAGATTCAATACCAAAGTTAGAAAGATGAATTGTGTTCACCTCACATTTCTTGTATTGGCAATCTTCCAGCTTTACCATGATGTCAGCACACTCGACATAGGTAGATATCAGAATTTAACAACCAGATATCCCAACCTTGTACTTCACACTAGCAACTTTCCTCTCGACTATGTATATGTTTGGACCATATTTTTCCACCAGTTTGGAATTAAAATTGTTGGAGCCCGAGAATACGCGGCCCTCCAAAAATTCTCGAAGGCCAAGAACGAGGCCCAAGCCAACGCGGGGTTTGGAAATAGTTTTCAACCAGCAATTGACGCGCCTCGGCTTTACCTCACTAGCTACGTCATTGCCCCAAAGCGCAAAGATACTTCTTAGCTCTTTGCTCCTCCACTTTATACTCTTCCTGTTTGGTTTCTTTGGTGTGGGAAATATTAACTCATTCATACAATAGTATGGGAGTGACTTACTTGGTACATGACTTTTTTTGCTTTTAAAAAATTTAGTATTAAATTAATTTTAAATAAATTAAAATTTGAAAAAAAAATATTATTCAAATTTATAATTTTTTACCAAACTCTGGCAAAGCTCTCTAAGATGATTAGAGATTTAAAAGAAGGCCATGATATGGTGGGGAAACTTGATGATAAATGATGATATTTTTATAATATATATTGAGATAATATATGTGTATAAGGGGAAGGTTTCTCTAAATCAATTAAGAAATTTTAATTAAATTTTGTTGCATATGTTTAATACGTTAAATTTTGAATGAACTTATTAAATTTTTTTTTAAAGTGGAGTTACATAAGAGCGTATATTTGAATATCTAAAAACTAATTAAGGTGGACTTTACTAGGTTATAAGTTGAATCAACTTGAGCTTTAAAATGTTTGATTAATTGGTGATGCTTAAAAGATATTGAAAATGGGATATTAGTTCTTGAATAATAAATGTTGTAGCATGTGTTTTAATTAATTGACTAATAATTGATGTGTAATGAAGTTGTGCATCAAGAAAAGATTTAGATTGTATCTAGGAATTTAATATTAAAAGATTTTTTTATTGGAAATGAGATTTGAAGCAGAAAAATTATCTTCAGTTAATGAAAAGAGTCATAGGGTAAATGAGAATGGTATGTTGAAGAGTCTAGGGCATCTAGGTTACAATGAGATTCTTTTGACTATGATAACTATTTGTGAGGTACTTTTAACTTTTACTTATTAGCACAATCTTCTCTTATTATTATTAAAGTGTGTTCTCTTACTTCATCAAACAGATAACAAAACAAAAGAGACAATAATACAAGATGTTGGCTCCTAGCCAGGGCAAAACCTCTCTCTTGTAGAGAGGAAAACCCTTCTGCAAATTTGTCTTATTGAAGTTTCAATTGACAAATGCCAAACCCTAGACCCTTCACTAGAAGATCCTCCAAGCACAAGACATAGTCTCTCTCTTGTATCTCGCCTTATGTTTGTAGAAATTTCTCTAAAAATCCAACTCTGATACCATGTAGAAAATTTGCCTGTAGGTTAACCCGATAATGCAATATACATCAAAGCAGAATACTATAACCTACTTCTACTATCAATTTGCGGAATCTTAAAGATCGTATTGAACAATATAACAGAAGAAGAAGAATCAATGCACAATACACATGAAAATACTTTGGGGAAAGCCTCAGCTAAAAACTCCACTATTTGTATTATCATACAAGGTGGAAATACATAGGAATTATACAAAGCCTTATCTCTCACATCTAGCCAACTCTCAATACAATCCTCACAGATGCTCACAAGCAAACTTGGCTTCTCACAAGCCTTCCTCTCTGCCCTCCAAGCTCATATTTCCTTGCGCTGTTCCTCTGGGATGATCTCCTTCAACCAAGTGGAAAAACTTGATTTACCAACTGGATGATCTCCTCATCTCACACACTGTCAGAACTGTGCAATCCTCAAGGAATTATTACTTCTTCATGCATGAGTTTTCTTTATAGGAAAACACATGCAACTGATAGTACATTGTCCTTGTCTTTAATCTCAACTGGGTCTTTCTCAGAATAGAAATGCATGAGTTTCTGATGAGGGAATCTTTAGTTAACTGGAGTACACTGGTTGAGTGCATGCATGCATCAACTGACTGTTAACTCTCTATTAGTTCCTCAAACTAATCTAACTGGACTTAACTTAGTAAACTGAGTTAATTAATTACAACTCAAATGTAACTCAATCTTATCTCCTTAATTGAAGGCTTATCTCCTTAATTTAAGGGATAACTCTTGCATGACTTCAGAAAGACTTCTAACTTGAATTTTTCCAACTAATTAAGTCAAAATAACTTAATTAATTATTTCCAAGTAGTTGTTAAGACTAAATTCGATTTTAATTCACAATTTAATTCAAGGACAAATTAAATTGGAATATTCGTGTTGCCACATTTCAACACTCCCTCTCAACAAGAAAGGGATTATCTGCCACCCCGATCCTGTCTCTATGGAACTCGAATTTACACTTTGACAATGCCTTTGTCAAAATGTCAGCATCTTGCTCCTCTGTCGAAATAAACAGCAGCAACATTATCCTCGTCGCTACATAGTCTCTAAGATGATGATATTGGATGTCGATGTGCTTGGACCTATCATGAAATACTAGATTCTTAGACAATTTGATACAACTCTGATTATCACAATAGATCACAATTGGATCCATCCTCTTATCAAACAAACCAACTAGGATTTTCTGCATCCAGATGGCCTCACATGCTACCTGACTTGCAGCCATGTATTTTGCCTTTGCCAAGCTGAGTGCAATCGACCTCTATTTTCTGCTGTACCAAGAAACTGTCGCTGACCCAAGGTTGAAAATCCCTCCTGATGTTCTCTTTCGATCTGATGGACTCCTTGCCCAATCTGCATCAGTGAAGCCCTGTAGCTTCACTCCTTCTATCCGTCTATACCATAATCCATATTGAGATGTGCCTCTGAGGTATATCAATACATGCTTTTCTGCCTTCCAAAACATCTTGGTAGGTTGAACCATCGCTTGACTCAGCTGGTTCACCGCATAGCACAAATCTGGTCATGTGTTCACTCAGTACATCAGTGAACCCACAAGCTGCCTGTACATAGTAGCCTCTACCACTTCTCTTGAAGTAGGATCCCTCGTCCTCCAGTTACCTGCTAGAGGAGTCTGCATGGGCTTGCACATCTCCATGTGGAATCTCCTAAGTATCTCGTTGGCATACTTGCCATGAGACACAAACAACTCCCCATCCTTCTGCCACACTTCCATACCAAGGAAGTAATGCATGAGACCCATGTCTTTCATCTCGAATTCTCTTGCAAGTTCCTCCTTACAAGACACTATCAACTGATCATCACCAGTCAATATGAGATCATCAACATAAAAAATGATGATCAATAACTTACCTTCCACTATGATGGTGTATAGGTTCGCATCTGCTTCACTCTTTGTGAAGCCCAACCCGGTGAAGTAGTTGTCTATCCTGGTGTACCAAGCATGAGGTGTTTGGTTCATCCCGTACAACGCTCTCTTGAGTTGGCACACATGTGACTCACAATCGAAGGTCTCAAAACCTTTCGGTTGCTCTATGTACACCTCTTCCTCAATCTCTATAGAAATTTCACCTGTAGAACAAACCGATATATGCAATGTCCTAAACCATAATACTTGTTCTACTTCTACAAAACATTAAGCAAAAGCATAATCAAATTCATGAGCAACATCAAGTAGAAACATGCATAACTAATCAAGAGAAATAATCACACATAACACAAGATATATCTAGGGGAAAGCACCGGTATAAAACCCCAACCATGTATTATCAATCAAGTGGAAATCCTCTTCAACATACAAAAAGAATCATCTCAATAGCTATCATGCTCTCTATGTAATCAGAAGATCTTGATGATCTTCAATTAGAAGATGAAAATCATGGACTACCTAGGCCTCATTATATAGGTTGAAAATTTGGCTAATCATACCTGCTGTCACCTTAGGTCCAACTACATAGTCATAGAAGAAAATAGATTTCTTCCTCATGTAAGGAATACTTACTAGAAATATCCTAGCATCAAATAGTACATTGCCCCACATTTGATCTCAACTGGGTCTCTGACAGAACTGACATGCATCAGTTATCCATGAGAAAATACTCAGTTATCAGTTGTCACATGCATGCAAGCATTAACAAACTGAATAGAGAAAATTTAACAACTTGTTAAATAATCTAACTGGACTTGACTAGTTATAACTAAGTCAACTGATTCTCTCATTATAGAACTGAACCTTATATCCTTTAATTAAGGGATCAATTCCTAAATCAAGGGAGAAAATAATTGCATGATCTCACAAAGACTTCAAGTTTAATTTTCCATAATTAATTAACTCATAGAGATTAATTAATTAATATTTTAAGCTGCTGTTAAGACCAAATTCATTTTTACTTCCTATAGTTTTTACAATTCTTGTTGCACACTTTTCAACAATCTCGTTATTGAGGAATGAAATCTTCACATCCATTTGATTCTTTGAAGCTTATCCTTGAGCACCAATTTCCTCTGGTTGCTACTGTTCTGGTAGAGGTCCTTCAATGTCTTCCACATTGAAAATGGAGTATCCTTCCCATGGAGACTCGAGACAATATGATCTCAAACTCCCTCAAGGATAATCTGTCTCACCTTTGCCACACACTTCTTCCACTCAGCCAACTCTTGTGCATTAGTTGAAGCTGGCTTTGGGATTTCTTGATCAATGAAATCCTTCAAGCCATTGTCTTCTAATACAACCTCCATTCTATTTTTCCATGCTATGTGATTTGAGCTACCTTCCAAGGCATACTCGAGTCTCAAGCCATAGAATGCCATTGGCCAACCTTGAAGTATGATATGAATTTGATTTGCACCTGCAACCCTGAACTTCAAACTTTGAATTCTCTTCTCAGTATAATGTTCACAACTTCGATACCATGTAGAAATTTTCTACAAATCTAGCTCTGATACCATGTATAAATTTCTCTACAAATCTAGCTCTGATACCATGTAGAAAATCTGCCTGTAGGTTAACCTAATAATGCAACATACATCAAAGCAAAATACTCTAACCTACTTCTACTATTAATTTTTAGAAGCTTAAAGATCGAGTTGAACAATATAACAAAAGAAGAAGAATCAATGCACAATACACATGAAAATAATTTGGGGAAAGCCTCAACTAAAAACCCCACTATCTGTATTATAATACAAGGTGGAAATACATAGGAATTATACAAATCCTTAGCTCTCATAGCTAGCCAACTCTCAGTACAATCCTCACAGATGCTCACAGGGAAACTTGGCTTCTCATAAGCCTTCCTCTCTGCCCTCCAAGCTCTTATTTCCTTGCGTTGTTCCTCTGAGATGATCTCCTTCAACCAAGTGGAAAAACTCGATTTACCAAGTAGATGATCTCCTCATCTCACACACTGTCAGAACTATGCAATCCTCAAGGAATTATTCCTTCTACATGCATGAGTTTTCTTATAGGAAAACACATGCAATTGATAGTACACTGTTCTTGTCTTTAATCTCAACTGGGTCTTTCTCAGAATAGAAATGCATGAGTTTCTGATGAGGGAATCTTCAGTTAACTAGAGTACACTAGTTGAGTGCATGCATGCATGAACTGACTGTTAACTCTCTATTAGTTTCTCAAACAATTTGGAACTAATCTAACTAGACTTAACTCAGTAAACTGAGTTAACTAATTACAACTCAAATATAACTCAATCTTATCTCCTTAATTTAAGGGATAACTCTTGCATGACTTCAGAAAGGCTTCTCTACTTGAATTTCTCCAACTAATTAAGTCAAAATAACTTAATTAATTATTTCCAAGTAGTTGTTAAGACTAAATTCTATTTTAATTCACAATTTAATTCAAGGACAATATAAATTGGAATATTCTTGTTGCCACATTTCAACAATGTTCTTCAATCAAAGCCTCCTTTTATATTGCACCTTTATCTCTTTCTTCACACTTCTTTTGGCAATTGATGGCACTTTCCTTTGCTCCTTTTCCGACAACTACAGAAACCCTAGGTCTCATTCGAGACCTCTTCTTTGGTGCCTTCCTTTCCTTTGCTTGGCCATCTTCCTTCTCCTTGACACTTAGACTAAATAATGAGCCTCTTCTTTTGGTGTATCTCCGAATTAGAGGTTGATCCTCTTAACCCTACTGCAGATCTGATTTCTTTGCACGTGTGGCGATCTAGGGCTTGAAATAGACCTTTTACTTGCCTCTTTACCTTCGCTAGACGTGGGCCCTCCTTAGCTTGAGATGGAGGCTTATTTGGAATCTCTTCTTAGCCCAATCGAGCTCTATTATGTTGTTGCACTTGTGGATTTGATGTGACTATAGAACTGCCCTCCTTTCTTTGCATGTGTGACATAATTAGGTCCAAAAACAACTCTCCCAAACTCAATTTCTCTTTCTTCTTCTTCGTTGCCCTAGAATCACTTTTATGCTCCTTTCTTACACCTATTATTCGTCCCCCCTTCTTCGCTAATTTCAAAGATGAGTAGCGATGCTTTTGTGAGGTTAAACTACACTATATATAGGATATTGTCCCTTCTATTGGGCCGAATTGACGTTAAGTGTACCAAAATTCATTCTTTGAGCTGACTTGAAGAAGAGACTTGTTTTTACCTTGGAGGATCACCCTAAACATATTTCTTTGACTCTAATACATATGTTTACATAGTGTAACATGCCCACATGGGTCTTCAAATAATTACATTGGCTCTTTGACTTTCCTAAAAGCACTTAAACATATGCTTGACCTATCAAATGGGCAAGAAACCCAGTTCTATAAATGACAAAAATAATAATTATTTTCTTTTACAAGTACAAAGATTAAAACTAAATTTACGAAGACAAAACCTAGCTATAGAATCATAGTAACCATCTGTTATAGCATCATAGTAACCAACATTGATCTCTTTATTCACACTTCATCTGGCAACTGATTGCACTTTCCTTTGCTCCTTTTCCGGCAATTGTAGAAAACCTAGGTCTCCTTCGAGACCTCTTCTTTGGTGCCTTCCTTTTCTTTGCTTGGAAATATTCCTTCTCCTTGACACTTGATATAGATAATGAACCTCTTCTTTTGGTGTATCTCTAAGTTAGAGGTTGATCCTCTTAACCCTACTGCAGATCTATTTTCTTCGCATGTGTGGCTGATCTAGGGGTTGAAATAGACTTTTTACTTGTCTATGTACCTTCACTAGATGTGGAACCTCCTTAGCTTGAGATGGAGGCATATTTGGAATCTCTTCTTAGCCCAATCGAGCTTTATTATGTTGTTTCACTTGTGGATCTGATGTGACTATAGAACTTCCCTCCTTTCTTCACACAAGTGACAAAATTAGGCCTAAAAATAGATCTCCCAAAATCGGTTTCTCTTCCTTCTTCTTTGCTGCCCTAGAATCACTTTTATGCTCCTTTTTCGCACCTCTTTTTCGTCCTTCTTCACTAATTTCATACAATCGAGTAGTGATTCTTTTGTGAGGTAGAACTTCCCTATATATAGGAGATTGTCCCTCCTATTGGGCCGACTTGAGCTAGTGAGGCTGACTTGAATTTAAGTGCACCAAAATTCATTCTTTGAGCTGACTTGAAGAGGATACTTGTCTTGGCTTTGGAGGATCACCGTAAACATGTTTCTTTGACTCTAATACATATTTTTACATAGTGTAACATGCCCACATGGGTCTTCATTAATTACATTGACTCTTTGACTTTCCTAGAAGCACTTAAACATGTGCTTGACCTATCAAATGGGAAAGAAACCCATTTTTATAAATTACAAAAATAATAATTCTTTTCTTTTACAAGTACAAAGATCAAAATTACATTTATGAAGATTGATTCTAGTTACACTTTCTTCAACAGGGGAAGCTTTTCAAGAAGCTAAAGAGGGATTCAAGTGGACTCCTTGAAAAGAAAATTCATTAGTTGGGTATGCATAGTGATGGAATCCATGTAAGCATGGAAATCAACCATTTTGCAATAGTTAGTAAGTTGAAGGAATTGGGCAAGCATTCCTCCAGGTTGAGTTTGCATCTTTCAATATGTTTTCAATTGAGTGCACATACTAATGAATGCCAAGAGATATATGGTTAAGGAAAGAAGCTACCAATGCATAAGATTTGGTAAAAATCTTAGAATTTTGTGCATGTGTGAGTTTTCATGGTGGAAAACAATTATATAAGTGATAGAGTCACATGTTAAAGAAAAATTATGTTTAGTAATTCATGGATGTGTATGATGCTCAAAATGCTAGCAAGGCACATGAATGCAAATTACTGTTATCCTTAGTGGATATGAATACTCATGGAATGGTTGATATGTGATTATGTTTGTCACAAAATATTTTGTGGAGTATGATACAAGTATAAAGACCTCAACATGAGAGATTGTTAAAATTTGGTATTATACATGGTTGAGGCACTAAATGCATGCATGCTTGTGTAAGACGAGTAATAATGTGACTAAATTTGAAGGAAAGTAATGATTATTAATAGTTTTAAAATGTTGTTGATTGTTGAAGTGAGTGGTATGAATCCCCCACCCAAAAAAAGTAAAGTGGGAAAATTACTTGCTAATAAAATTTGAGATGGATGTCTTAGTGGAGAGAGTGAATATGAAACTCTCATCCCTAAGTTAATTTAATTTTTTGGCACAAAAATCTTGATTTCCATAAGGGTTTCTAGAATGATTGTGATGATATTATATAAATATGTGAAGCAATGAATGGTTCACTTCAATTATATGGTAAGTAGCGGGAATGATTAAATGATTAACTATGTGATGGTTTTGAAACCAATTTAGTGGCTTTCGTAAATAATATATTAAAAGGATTTTATACATGACAAATTGACATTGTTTGCAAAGAATTCAAATTTATGAGAAGTGTCTCATTTTTTGGAGACATGGCTTATGATGTGAAGCAAGTTTGGGAAAACAAAATTTCTTCTTGAAAATTTTAGGAGCGTATCTCATGAGAACTATATGTTGTGACATCGGTGAAATGATGAATCTATCCAGTAAAGATAAATAAATGTTTTGAAGTAAAAATCTTGGGAACAAGACCATTGTAGTGGCATTGGAACCCTTTGAAATGCCTTTATTTCCATAAGTAATGACATATACACTATGTTAGAGCAAGCTAGAGGGATGTCCTAGCTATAAGACTCTATGAGTCACTTTTGTCTTCTTATGTAGGAATTCCTTTGTCAGGTAGATCATCCGAGCAACTATGTAGGAAATAAGGGGATTTCCTAAGCCTAAAAGGGTGAGTGATTGCAAGGAGAAAGAGACTTGGATAAAAATTCTATGAAAAAAAATTATCACATACTCATTAGGATCATGAGTGTGTATTTGTGTGTCTGATGCAAGTCGTGAGTTGAATTCTTACTTATGGAAGCCTTGTGAAGCAAAGGAAAACCATATGGATAAGTATTGGGTTGAAACTTCATTTATTTAAATGAATATTTATATGGGGAAATTAAGATATCTTATGAAAAGAAAGGTGGATGACTATATACGAATATGGTTATAACACCTATGTTCTTTTGGCTTTTTGATGCAGGTACTAGATGGAATGCCATAAGTTTGGAGTAATGGGGAAGGAAAAGGACATGAAATATGATGTTGTTATGCAAGATAAATATTATTAGTGCAACGAAAAGGAAGTATTCTACATACTAATGTAGTGAGCAAAAAGACACTTGGAATGGGTCTAGTTGAGGATGCCACTTGAAACAGTGTGAACATTGGAGTTGTCGTTCCTTTAAGGGGGAGGGGATTGTAACACCTCAAAATTTAATCCCCCACTTATATTGAAATTAATTATTTTATCATCCCATGTAGGCATGTAAGTGCTAATGGGTTCAAAGACTCATAATAATTGTGATTATATTTTAATAACAACTGATGAAGAGGTGGCTCCATTAAATGGACCATGAGAAGCCATGAGTGGGGAGGAAAGCCATGAAAAGGGGAAGAATAGAATTAACCCTTACCAATACATTTATTTGCTAAAACCAAATATTTACGAATCCAAATATTTCCAACTTTCCCCAAGAAAATGTCAATGGGGAAGGAGTTTGTAGTTTAGATATAACTCCCCTAATTATGGAAGTGGTTAGGTTGCACCCAAACTATTTCAACGAAGGTATAGGTTGAGTACCCATTTAGAAACCTCAAGGTTCTAACCAAAAGCTTCTAATTTGACCATAGGTTTTAGATTGAACATGAAGGTCCATCACAGAATAAACCAATCAAGGAAAGTACAGGGAAAAAGAAAGGGAATGGAGACCAACACTCATGTATGGGTGCAAGAGATAGAGAAGAGAAGTATCCAAGAGATAGAAGAGTAAGAGTGTGTGTATCCATTACCATGATCAAAGGAGCCTCTTGTGTGGAAAAGAAGTAGATCCCATGAGGGTTATGAGACACGACAACCTATGCTTGACTATAATCCACCTGATTTGGTGAGAGAACCCATTTTTAGAGTCATTACCTAGAGCTAGAGGGATGGTAATTACTGATGAAATTTTTTGATATAAGCCTGAAAACAAATGAGAAGGGGGAAGTGTCGAGGAATTATTGTGTCAGTGAAGGACTCCCTTTGTGTTATGCAAACCCATAGTGGCACATTGTGAATGATAATAGGTCTTAGCTCAAACATGTTGAAAGAAATCACTATATTTTTGTGTGGATGAAAGATAATGGCCTTCATCCTTACACTACTGATAGCTTGAGAGATAATTTCCCTCTAGGTGCTTGTTATATAAAAAAAATAAGAAACTGACCATAATAGTTGGGTAGACTCTAGGATTAGTTCGATTTCAACAGAACGTATGAGTTTGACTAGATAAAGGAGATGACTCCACCCTATAATGCTCAGTGAGGATTTCCCTCATGGATTATTGGTCTACCTTGGGGGTGGGAAGGTGCAAGGATAGAATAGACACTTGAGCCTATGGTTGGATGGAAATTGGCTCATCCTTCATCAGTTGCAGGAAACATTTAATATTGATTGGATAAGTTCCCTTATGGACTTTAAATTTGTGGTGTAAATCATATTCATTGAGATATGTGCATCTATGTGTTTGCTTCCTGAATGGATGTTGTGGTATATGTGACACATGTCTCTAATATGAAGTGGTAAATATGGCTATGATGACTATGTAATATTCACATTCCTACATATTGATCTGAATGCACTTTTATAATGTGTTTTCATGATTTTGAGCATGGGACTGCGAGATATTTAGTCTTGGTTATCCTTGATATTTATGGTTGTAAGAGGCCCTTTTCCTAGAAATATGTTATGGATGATAAGATAGGGGAGTTCAACCGCTCATCCTTTTGGATAGTTAGGATGGCTAGTTGGTTGTGTAAGACACTCAGTGAGTCTCAACCAAGGGAGCTTGGTTTGCTCTAGATAGACTACAAAAGCTTTGGATCTATTATTTATTATCATAGGGTCTTATTGATGATGGGAACCTCTATGTAAGAGTAAAATCCTTGACTGAAAAGCGATGAATAAGAGGAAAGAGTCTTCATAGAACATTTGAGATAAAAGTTTCAAAGAGTTCACTGAAAATCTATTGAATTTGTGGAAAGTTTGTTAAAGGACTTGAAGTTGGCTTATGTGGCATTTTCATGATTGCGATTGGCCTTTTTAGGCTAATTGTTGGATCTGACAACTATGCTTTATCATTTCTTAGATCATTGATCAATTGAAATGTATCCCTATTGGGGATAAGAAGGCTCAAAGGCCTCAGATGGGGGAAATATATGAACAAGGGCCTCCTTTGACTCCTTAGAGGAAAAATTTAGTAAATGGCTATGAAATGAGGGATTTTTGGATGCCTTTAAGGTCGGTTAAGACCTTTGTAGCTTTAGGATTATTTTGGGTAAACCTTTTCCCGTTGGAGTCACTTTCGATCCCTAGGACCAGGATGGAAAAATATTTTGGAATCCTGCAAATTTCCTTAATAAAAATCAAGGATTGAGTTTGGAATTTGGGGTTTAAGTGTATTTATCCGTAGACTCGGGTCACATGGTTGAATAAGAATCATGACTAGGAGCTCAGTTGCATGGGGTCTTATATGTGGAACCCATTAATTGGACGGAACTCAAGCAATCAAATTTAATTCTTAAGTTCTCTCAATGGTTAGTGGACTAGTTAACATAATTATTAGTTGATGGGCCCCTTTTTGTTATTTTCATTGGTTGAAATCCATTAACCAAATTGGCCTAAAGATTTCAATGTTGTTTCTCAATCTTCCTAATGGTTGGCAGCTCAGTTAACAGAGCCCTCAAATGATAAAAACCTTAGTTAAGATAGAAGAAGAGCCAAGATCTATTAAGTACTAGAGGACCAACCATCAAAATTTATCAATACCTTAAAACCCAGGATCTGTCAAGTGCAATAAAAAAAAGTCTAGAATTTGTCAAGTGATGGGATTTAGGATCTAGAGTTTGTCAGGGTTTAGATTTTGTTAAGATTTCTAGAGTATGTTAGAAAATTAAATAACATAGCAATGGAACACATAAAATATTGTGGAAACAAAAACATAGAGACACATAAAACAAAAGAGACACAGATATACGTGGTTTACCCAATTTGCGCTATGTCCATGGAGAAACAACCATCCCTTCCTTTTATATTATCCAACAAAATGAAGAGATACGGCCTACAACAAATCTGATGTAATTTCCTCTTTACTCTCACACAGTCTCCTCTCTCTTTCTCTCTAAGAATAATCATACCTAGCTGCAATACAATTCCCTCATATAAAGTGAGGCTTGCCTTCTAGGGTGAAAAACCCTAAATTAACATAACTTCTACCGTCATATCATCCGCTTAATGAATGATCCAGATTGACTATGAAATTTCAATATTTTACAAGGCAATTTTCATCTATTTTTAGCTTCGTGGGCATTATACCCACACCCCCGCTTGGAGTGGTGTACAGTCTTCCTGGGGTATACACCAGACTAAAAAAAGACCTCTGAATCAGGAAGATAATCAGACTCCACACCCAACAAAGTGATGGGATTGGGGATATAGAGTCTATTAGGATATGAATTATGTTAATGCCCATAAATGGTGCAAGCGAGATACGTCATGTAATGAGACTAGGTATCAAGAATATATTGATATATAGATAGCTAGGTATTTGAAAGAATTTGTAAATGGAATTTAACAAATTCCCACATGTTAGATGAGCTAGACTACAGAACCGCAAGTAGTGAACCCTATATGGAGGAACCCTAACATCAAGGTTATCGAGGATCTGAATATCCAAAAAAGCTACAAATTTTTACTTTTGGAAAAACCCGGATTTTAGATGCCAACATATTAGGCCATGAGGAGAATACCTAGAGTCCACATGAGCACTTCATGCCTTGTGGACAGATGAGAGATTATATGGCATCCTAATGTGTTGTTGATGTGGCATGCCAATGTAGTAGGGTGACGTGGTGAACTTGGTATGGATGAGTTTATGTGGCAGCCAACGTGGCACATACCATGGTGGGTGATGTGGAACATGAATATTTGGAAATCTAGAGAATTTAAAAATGGGGCCTTCTGGTGTTTTCCTGATCCATATGGATTTAGATGAATCCAAAAAAAATTACAAAATGAATATCTAAATAGGTGGTGATTTGGCCTGTGTTGACTATATGATATGGCATGAGGTGGCATACATCATAGGAGCAATGATGCTGAGGTGGAGACCAAGTGACACTCTTGTGGAAGTGACATAGATTACAAAAGCTTCAAATAACAAGGATCCAAAAATACAAAAAATTTAGTGGAATGGGACTTTTAGAAATTATTGTATCTGGATATGTGGTGGTTCAACCTATTGACTACAAGGGAATTCCAAAATTTTGAAATTTTTTATGAAATAGATACATAAGGGAAATTTTAGATTCAGATGCAAAGGGTGCGTTGACATGTCTGGTAAGGATGTGGCCCCATATATTGCTGAAACATGGGCATAGGACTGCCATGAGTCAACCATGTGGGTAGAGAATTGCCACATGTCAAACACATACTATTGACATAACATTATACGATGATGACACAAGGAAAAAAATATTTCCACGTGTCTGACATGTGGCAAAGGTACAGATGCTAATGTGGCACTTGGAATGGAAAATCTACATAAGAGCGTAACTTTATGTTGATAACTCGTATTTTGATGAAATATATACAATTAGAAAACTCTCAACGAGAAAAATAAGATGGAGACCTAAGAAGTGGGGTCTATTTTGAGTAAAAGAAAGTGAAAAATTATAACCCCACCTCCTTAAGATGACTTAGGGGGTTCAGTATGTTACATTTATAACCTTTGTTACTGAAAGGTATGGTCTTTTCCCAAATTTATTTCAATTCTTGTTCTAGGATTGAAATAGAAGCAAAGCTTCTCTTAGAGACTCTAAATGATGGATTTTGTTGTTAGTGTTATTAAATATTGAAAGAAGAGAGGCTAAGAGACCAAATTGTAAAAATGTGTTATAAACATGGTCTTGGTTTAATGGTCCAACCGGGGTGATATTTCCCACCAAGAAGATATGTTTTCCCCCTAACGTGTGGTCACACAATTCACCTATGAAAACTTGTTGCTTCAAATAGATAATCTAGAAGCAAGCCCTACAGATTTTGGTGAATTAGATAACTACACACATAACGTCTTAGTTGAAGGGATATTCCTTGCACCTTAAGTTTGTGACCCTTCATTGTAATATTCACAAATAGGAGAAGAGAATGCTTACCACATTGGTAAGGCTAATAACCTCATCAAAAAATATAATGAAAATATGTAGTAATGGATGGTTTAGTATAATTGGATAAGCCTTGTTTTATCCATGAAAGAAAAACATTACCTAATTAGTATTATAATTATGCATTTTTGGACACACCGAGTCTTTGAAATGGAAGTGTAGAGTTAAGTTGCAATTTGTTTAGCTATTATCTTTGGGATTGATTGATAGACCTGTACCCCATTGTCTTCTTGGGAGAATGTGTGATGGTAGCTTCATTTAGATATACTAGATGGCAATGCCAAAGTTTTGCATTGCTTACCGCTAACACTCTATTGTCATTAATAATTCAAACAATCTATTGGTTGGTGACCTTTATGTTAACAATAATGCATTGCATTAACATATTCAAGCTAATAAGACAACACAATGAGAATAATGCTTTTAAAAAGGATAACCTTTCAAAAAAAAAATCCACTAACCATAAAATCAACTAGAACAATACTAGCACATTACAATATAGACCTAATACATTGCATATGCACGATTGATGCAAATCCATCATTGGAATTTGAAGGGGACGATAGTTCAATTTCTTGTTCTCTTTGGACCTTCTACATTTCTAGTCTATTTCACTTCCCATTGTGTTTTAGCCTTTTACATTCTCAAACTCTTACAATATAGTAAATAATAAATACTTAGATTCCACTATTCTCAACACTTGAGCTAATGATAAAATTGTTTCTTTTTAATAAGAAAATATTTAATTAAATTTTTTTTCCTTGGATTAAGAAATGCAAAGGCGATACCCCTCAACTCCAATAAATATATGAATTCTTTAAGGACTCCACTGTTGAAGCAGGTCCTATTTCCTTTGGGAGGAATTTCCCTTCATAGTAGACGGGGAGTTTCCATGATTTTTTGTGTAGTATATATCCATGGATGGTGACTGTTTATTGATGAGGCTAAATGGGTCTCACAAGCATAAATTTTCTCTTGATGTTTGGATTTCTTTTGTAAAAGAAGAGAAATTGTATCATTTATACAATAATATGATTTAGTAGTAAAAATATAATTATTTTAATCATATAAATTACACGGTTGGTAAAGGTGATAGACATCAAAACTCTTACTTCGTGATACATCTCAAATAGCTAAGATTAAAAAAAATAAACTAGATTATAACTTTATTATTATTAAATTATATCATTATTTATAAAAATACTTGATATATGAGGCTCGGCCTAGTTTTCACTCCATAGATCCTATGCAACTCACTTGGAGAGAGGGGGTTCAGACATCGTCAAGTGTTCTCCATTCACCATCACTAATCTGGATTGTGGGATTTGTAGCGCGGTTCAGTTAGGGATTGGAGGTGTGGAGCTAAGATTATTGCAAGCCAATGGTCAACATATGGTTGCAAAGTAGTTGGATGCGATAGGGAGTTTGGCTATGGACTTTCCATTTGACTGGTACAAAACGACAAAGGCCTCCATGTGTATGGGATGACTCTAATCAAAGGTTTCTCTTGGAATACAGTGGGGATGCATTGTTATGGATCTATGGTTGCGGGAGTCTTCTCAAATCTACATTGGTGGTAGCGGCTTGCCAAGATCGAGAAGGAAGGGAAGTACATCCTTGTCAAGGTTATGGCATGATTCCTTCTCATACATGTTTAATTCACAAGTTTTGGGTATTGTTGGGTTGTGTTATATTCTTTCGATGACTAGCCCATGTAGTGAACTGGGGGGTTAGAGGGGGGACAGAGCCCCCTCTTCGTTGCGTCGATTGCGTAGTGGGGGGCGGCAACCCCCCCTATCTGGGGGGTTTGAGGGGGGCAGGTAGCCCCACTCTATGGGGTCTGGGGTAGTGCCCCAGATTTTTTTTTTTTTTGACCCTATATTAGGTTGGGTGGACCTACCTATGGTTTTGTGCATTGTTTTTGGTCGATGGTTTTGGACGCAATGGTTTTCGGACCATGGTATTGGATGCTTCAGCATGTATAAATATGTATTGTAACATTTAAAGGAACATAATGAAAAATCAAGCTAGTAGTCTTGGTTTTGGGATCCAGGGGAAAATCTATGTGTATATGTGTTTTATGTGTTATGCTCTCACATTGTTTATTTTCTATGTTTTAGAATTCGTATGCAGGT
>APFE030936062.1:42094-92369 GCA_000404065.3 Pinus taeda
CTCCACAAGAAGTATGGACTGGTAAGAAACCTTCTCTTTCACATCTGAGGGTATTTGGATGTGATGCATATGTACATGTTCCAAAGGAGAAAAGAACCAAGTTGGATAGTAAATTTGAAAAATGCATCTTTATTGGGTATAAGGATGGTTTAAAGGGTTATAAGCTTTGGAAGCTAGTAACAAGGAAGGTTGTGTACAACTAAGATGTGGTGTTTAGAGAGGTGAAAGATGTTAATTAACATGAAGTCTAACCAAAGGAACCTGAGAAGATAGAGTTTGAGCTTAAGGAGGAAGAATAAGACTCTATAATAAAGGAGGAATTAGAAGATGAAGAGCCACAAACTCCGAGTGTGAGAAGATCAATTTGAAAAAGAAGGCAGCCAAAAAGGTACAATCAATCTGCTTTTTGTTCAAATTTTTCTTTATCTATTACAGATGATGATCCCAAAACTGTGAAGGAAGCAATAGATTCAGAGGATGGTAAACTCTAGAAAGAGGCCATGGTTGATGAAATGGAATCTTTGCACAAAAATGAGGCTTCAAATCTGGTGGAGTTGCCGGCTGGAAGGAAACCCATTGGTAGAAAATGGGTGTTCAAGAAGAAGACAAATGCAAAAGGAAAGGTGGAGAAATACAAAGCTTGGTTGGTAGCAAAAGGTTATTCCCAGGTGTCGGGAATTGATTTTGGTGATATTTTTTCTCTTGTTGCCAAGGTAACTTCTATTAGATTACTTTTATCTTTTATTGTTGCTTTTGATTTTGAGGTAGAACAAATGGATGTGGAGACAACATTTCTTCACGGGGATCTGGAAGAGGAGATATATATGAAGCAACCTGAAGGTTTTGCGATGAAGGGTAAGAAAGAAATGCTTTAAAACACTCACCAAGGATGTGGTATCAGAAATTTGATACATTTAGACGGGGACTTGGCTTCACTAGAAGCAAAGTAGATCACTGTGTGTATTTTAAATTAATTGTTGACCATGTTATTTATCTAGTTTTGTATGTGGATGATATGTTGCTGATTGGAAATGACAAAGAAATTATCCAGGATTTGAAGACCCATTTGTCCTCCAAATTTGACATGAAAGATTTTGGTGTTGAAAACTATATTTTGGGCATGGAAATTAAAAGAGATCGGACAAAGAGGAAGCTCTGGCTAAACTAGAGGAAGTATGTCGAGACAATATTGTAGAGTTTTAATATGAAGGATAGTAAACTGGTGAAGGTTCCTATTCCTGTAGGTGTAAAGTTATCCTCTAAACAGTGTTCCAAAACACAAGAAGAGGAAGAGGACATGTCCTTTGTTCCATATGCAAGTGCATTCGGTAGCCTGATGTATGCGATGGTCTATACTAGACCAGACATTGCACATGCAGTGGGAGTATTGAGTAGGTTTATGTCAAAACCAGGGAAGGAGCACTGGACAACGGTGAAGCGAGTTTCAGGTATTTGTGTGGCACTAGTGATTATGGTTTGTGTTACTAAGGAAGAGCCGGATTGGACAGAGTGTTGGATATTCATGGCTTTGTTGATGCAGACTGGGCTAGAGATCTGGATCAAAGAAGATCTACAAGTGGGTATGTGTTTAACCTATTTGGAGGTGCAGTCA
This sequence comes from Pinus taeda, assembly GCA_000404065.3. NCBI lineage: Eukaryota > Viridiplantae > Streptophyta > Pinopsida > Pinales > Pinaceae > Pinus > Pinus taeda. Next base: position 43,707 of record APFE030936062.1, read on the forward strand.
GTTGGATGAGTAAGAAACAATCTGTAGTGGCACTATCAACTATAGAGGTAGAATACATGGCAACCACTCATGCAAGCAAGGAAGCAGTTTGGTTGTAGAGATTGTGTTTAATTATCGGGTTAGTACAAGGAGCTATAAGGATAGACTGTGACAGCCAAAGTCCAATTTTCTTGGCAAAGAACCCTACATATCATTCAAAGACAAAGCACATTGATGTTCAGTATCACTTTGTGAGAGATATGATAGAAGACAAAAAGGTGTCGTTGGTAAAGGTGGACACTTTGAAGAATACTACATATGCATTGATAAAATCTGTGAGATTTGAGAAGTTCTCTTGGTGTAGAGAAACAATGGGTGTTGCAGGGCTGGATAAATGACTAAGCTCTCATGTGGCTCCCTGTGGAAAGAAAACAAGAAGTAGGAGAATGTTGGGTTGTGTTATATTCTTTCCATGACTAGCCCACGTAGTGAACTGGGGGGTTAGAGGGGGGGCATAGCCCCCCTTCATTGTGTTGATTACGCAGCGAGGGGGTCACAGGGGGGGCGGTAGCCCCCCTTGTCTGGGGGGTTTGAGGGGGGCGGGTAGCCCCACTCTACGAGGTCCGAGGCAGCGCCCCAGAAAATTTATTTTTTTTGGACCCTATATTAGGTTGGGCGTACCTACCTATGGTTTTGTGCATGATTTTCGCACATGGTTTTGGACGTGATATTTTTCGGTCCATGGTATTGGATGCTTCAGCATGTATAAATATGTATTGTAACATTGAAAGGAACATAATGAAAAATCACGCTGGTAGTCCCGGTTTTGGGATCCAGGGGAAATCTTTGTGTATATGTGTGTTATGTGTTATGCTCTCACATTGTTTATTTTATGTGTTTTAGAATTCGTATGCAGTTATTTCTGTACGGGGTCAAAACCTATATTTGGTTGACATGTGGTTGCAAAGTAGCTGGATGCGATAGGGAGTTTGGCTATGGATTTTCCATTTGACTGGTGCAAAACGACCAAGGCCTCCATGTATATGGGATGACTCTGATCAAAGGTTTCTCTTGGAATATGGCGGGGATGCATTGTTATGGATCTATGGTTGTGGGAGTCTTCTCAAATCTACGTTGGTGGTAGCGGCTTGCCAAGATTGAGAAGGAAGGGGAGTACATCCTTGTCAAGGTTATGGCATGATTCCTTCTCATACATGTTTAATTCATAAGTTTTGGGTATAAGGATACCCTTTTGTCTCTTCATCCCAAATCTAGTCGAGAGACATGAAGAGAAGAAAAACTCTAGATTTTCTTTAAAAACTTCAATGAGAAAACTTCCATATGTTGGATTTGGGTTCAGATCTAGTGGAAAATTTGAAGCAAACCATACAAAATAACCTAAGTATATGAGTGTTTTTAAAAAGTTTGATTTTTGAGGGGAAATTGTTGCAAGATGTGATTCAAATAAATGATTATAGCATTGAAAGGAACTCCACCATAATATTAAATCTGAGGATGAGGGGTGGAGCTCTAGGAATCATAAACCCCAATGGACCAGCCTCGTTCAAGGATGTAGTGAAAGGGAAGGTTTCTGCTCCCACTTATCAGATCTAAATATGTTAGGACCTTACATAATCGAACAAGCAAAAAAAAAGCACTAGCTATGGATTTGAAACCCCCAAAGGTAAAATTGTTTTTCTCTAATCTACAATCTAAGACGTTAATATGCAAGTTTAATGGCTTTTGGCAGAGATCTGAAGATTTACATCAATGGACATATTCTTATTGGACACCCCACTGTGATCTCTCCTTATGTATCAAGGGTTTCTTCATAGTATAATTGACACGCAAAAAGAGATGGAGAAAGACTTCCTAAATGATGGGTCATGGCTTTGGGGTAGAGCTAGGCTTTTTAGTACCCCATGGTTCCCAAAATTTGATGCTACAAGCATAGTGGTCACTACAATGTTGGTATGGGTGAGATTACCAAATCCCTCTCTCCCTTTCTGGCACCATAAGGTCTTAGAAGATATTGGAAATACTCTTGGAAAATTCAAGAAAATGGACTATGACTAAATAGAAAAAAGTATATTTACATTTGCTAGAACTTGTGTGGAGACAGACCTTAGCAAAGGCCTACTTAATTGCATCCACTTAAAACATGAAAATTTTTAGTGGACCCGGGTCTTAGATTATGAGAATACGAAATTTAGATCTTGAATCTGTTTTGAAACAAGATACTTGCAGAACACTTTCCCACAAGCTAAAAAGATCCCAAAAAATAAAAAGACGCAGGTTTGTAAGCCAAAGGGATGGCAGGTACCTGACAGTTCTGAAGAACAAGAAGAAAATACCATGGAAAATACTCAAAATATGGATGCACAAGCAGAACATGGCAACCAAGCAGACGAAGGAGTTGTGGATCAATCAAGAACCGTTACTCATATCCAAAGGGTACAAAAATAGCAAAAATCAAAGCATCAACGCAGCAAAAAAAGGAAACACTCATTAAAAAGGGACCGAGGATATAAAGAAAACCCATGTATCCAAGAGCTCAGATTTAGATAAAAAGTCCCTTCGCAGAAAGTTGGAAATCAATTGGAAATAGTAACAACTAATCCCAATCATGGAGTTTGGCAAAAAGTTTAGAAAAAAAGAAAGGCAAAAGGGGGAAGTTAAGTGATTACTATCACACTTAGCTCCAACGAAATTATGTAATTTTTACAGTTTTATTATTATTATGTGCATTAGTTGAAAGACTAACATGATCGAATCCCTAATGACATCTACTAAATGTAATTTTGTTCCTTATTTATAGATCCAATAAAATTGCAATTTTTTTTCGAGAAAAAAAATATGAGTTAAACATATATACATTGAAAAATAAAAGTGTAACAAGATTCTTAACCATGGAGATTCACTCTTACTTTACTATTGAGATTTTTAACATGTAAATAGGTTTTGTCCCAATATCATGACTTATTAATACCACATGCCCAAAAAACCCATATGTCAAGTAATTAAAAAAACCAAAGAGACATAACTACTTTTGAGAGAAATATCAATCTGCAATATATGACTATTACTAAAATTTTTCATATAATCTCTACCATCCATTATTTATCTATTTCTAAATAAAATAAAAATATTCATTGGAAATATAATCTCTACCCTCTATCTAATAATTATTTATCTATTTCTAAATAAAAACACCTATTAGGAAATATTCAATAAAAAAAGCTCACAAAAGCAAAACATATTTACTGATAATGCATTACTAAATTTCGACAACCTCATTAACCTACCAGTTGATTAACCTACCAGTTGATTCAGATTAAAAATGGCATGTGCAGAAGGACAAACGATAGATAGAAATATATATATATATATATGACCCACTACCTAATATAATAACTGTAATGCAAATGACTTCCATGTAATTTTAGAACCATTTTAATAAGGTCGTTTACACAGTGGCAATATAACATAGAAATATAGCTAAAATAAAATCAATATACAGTCAACAGTACCGCTGATCTACTGTATCCATGCGCTGCTACCGAATTTCTGGGGGCTACCTGTACCTATGCAGCGGTTTACGCAGAGCTTATTTCCGTGCCCAGCCAAGTTGGGTTATACGGTGAGATCTTCACAGCTGAAGTTGCTGGCTCCGATCTGCCAAGGCTTACCCACGATGCTTATCATATTGGAATTCTATTTTCGGGAACCTCTGTTTTCAGCCATCGTAGGACTGAAGATTCTATTTTCAGGAACCTCTGTTTTCAGCCATCGCAGGACTGAAGCTCAACTGTGACAACGACAAGAAGCGGTGAGAACCTCAAATGCGTATTCAGTGCCCGAGACAAAGGTAAGACCTCAAAAAAATTCTGTAAGGCCCGGGAGTACGTAGTTTTCAAACAGTAAACCAACCATTGTGAAATTTTGAATTGTTAGGGCCCGAGCCAAAGGCGGGCCCTCCAAGGGCGTGGCCCAGGCCGACGAGGGGGGTTGGAAATAGTTTTCAACCAGCAATTGACGCGCCTCGGTTTTGCCTCACTAGCTGCGTCATTGCCCCAAGCGCAAAGATACTACGTAACTCTTTGTTCCTCGTCCTAGTAGTCTTCGTCGTACTTCTTAGTTTTTGCCCCTTAGATGTGGGATATTCTAATGTTTTCATTTCATCATTAAACTCGTTTTTTTAACAAAGCATCTCTTAATTTCATCATTAATAGGCATAAATTGAGCCACTTGTGTAATAAGCCTTACATTGATCGTGGGCCCTGTGTTTCATAAGGTGATGGCCATCCATCTTTGCTCAACGTTACATAGAGAAGATCAATACCCATCCATCATTCCCTTGAGTAGGTTGTGAAGTTTTCTTTATTCTTAAATTTGTTAAGCTAAGTATTACAAATTTATTAGTTTAGCGCTAGGGAGGAGGAAGGGCTAATTGTAGTGATTTTCATTTTACTTAGAAAGAATTGTTTTCTAGGATAAGGAAGAACAAGGATCATCCATCATTCCTTAGTCTAGGCTTCATAGGCCTTTTTACTCTTAAATTTATTAAGATAAGCATTATAACTTGTCAATTCATTGCTTGGGAGGAGGGGTCTAATTGTGGTGACTCTCCCCTTACTTACAAACAACCTTACTCTCTGATTGTTGGGACTCCCTAGAATGGGTCAAGTGAGATGGAAAGGTAATACATGGTTCCCTTCTTATGGTGCAAAGTGTCATTAGTGATACAAGAGTTGGCACAAGGGCATCAAACCCAATTCAAGCATATAGAGTTGAAAAACAATTAGCACATCTCAATTAACTAAAATTAGTAAGCTATCATACAATGAAAAACTCTTAGCAAGGTGTACTTAAATTAAAGATATTTTCATATCCCTTTGTCAATGCGTAAAAAAACTTCAATTCTAATATGTTATTATATTGCACATAACTCGGTATGTCAAGGATGTATATCTCCTAAAAGGGTGACCTTCTATATAGTGGAGAAAAGGAGGAGATGGGTTCAAAACTTAGTACGCCATTATTATGGATACTTAGCATAAAGGTTATACTAAAAGAGGTGTTCATGATTTTTAGGGCTACCATAATGAGGACATTTACGCAAAAGAATATCCATGTACATCAAAGCACTACCAATAACTAAACCACCCAAAATAAGAGCCATGTAAAAAAATCTTCTCGGATCCAACAATTATCTTCCAAACAATACAAAGACTAAACAAGTAAATCTTACTTAAACTTCATCTTTAGACCTTATTCAATTGGCCATTAAGGATGGCCAAGGCATTGCAATCTATAGCCATCAATAGGTTGAATGTTTTTAAAAGCTTCAGTCTTGTTCCATTAATGTTTCCACCAAATTTTATGGGCCTAGAAGCCAAAGGTCATCAATAAAGAGTTAGGAATGATATCATTAATTAGAATGGGTTAGCACCATAAACCTTGCTTTCAATTTTATCCAAGGCACCTTATTTAGTAGGAAAATGAAAAATGTAATGAATGGAATTGATAACTCCTTTGGAAAATCTAAATCGAGAAACATGCATTTCCATGAACACCTTTCCTTCGTGCAACAAGATTGAAGACCACCACAATAACTAATCATTAAATAATAGCTTGAATCTCAATGCTTGGCCTATCTCATTAAGGTCAAATTTAACTACAACCTCCTGTACTTTCCTAATACATTGGAAAACAAAAATCTCTTTTACTATCACTTGGATTAGCACAATAATGAGAGTTTGAAAATTGAAGCCTCACCATAACTTTTTCCAAAAAGGACTATAGAGAAAACAAAGTATCGTAAAGCACCTTACACGGTTCATTCCTTCCAAAGGTCCAAATTTCTTAATTAATGCACAATACTCGAGCATGTAATAAATTTTAACCATGCTCATATGAGCCAATCCCTAGGAGTACAACACAAAATCCAATTAACTTCATGAAAATTTACACTTTCAATATAAGCCCAGTGAAAGCTATATAACACATGTAGAAAACAATGTGGTGTTATTTGGTAGAAAACAATATTGATATTTCATATTGCATCTATAATCCTCAAGTTGTAAGAATTCCACTTTTTGGAAGCATAAAAGTACTTTTCAAGTCATGGCATTGTAATAACACAACATAAAATGTTGATTCATACATAATGATGAGAACAATACATACCAGGTTTGGCTTATAATGTTAGCATGATGTGCATACATTAGATCTATGTGTGTGCACGTCAAGCCTTCCCAACATATATCTCTTTGTAAGTCTAACATGATCACCATGACAAACAAAGTTAAATAGACATGATAATAACATCATATAACATAAGTTCCTAAAAAAATGCTTAGAATGATAAATAACAAATATGGCATATATCTATATGTAATATTTGTGTGATGTAAATTACGCATCAGATAAAAAGGAAAATGTATGTAAGTTTAGTTAAAAAAAATTACACAAGCACATACTACTTTATCATGTCAACCTACAACTATGACATGAATAACAAAAAAACACAATTCTAGGTTTTCACCACAATAAATTAACACCATTTATGGGCTTTGAGCTTAAAGAAATATTGTTTAAAAAAAAAAACTATTATGGAAAATATTTTTAATATAAAATATAATAAAAAAAAAAAAAATAGATAATAAATAAAAAAAATATTAGTTATTAAGAGATCTACAAACTGGGGTGGAATCAAATCATATTTGAAAAAAAATTAGGGTTTTTATAATCATGATGTGCATATTACACAAAAATATCTTAAGAATAATTGAAATATTGTAACAAAATGCAAGGGTTGCGCATTCCATGGATTCTTTGGATTTATGTCATCATTTATAAATCCCTTAGTTTTACTTTGTCACATTAAATATCTCCATTTCATGGTTTGGATAATTCAATTCTCTTGTTTTGAAGTTTTCAAGATCTTAAAAGGAAGTAACAATAGTTTTAACTTTGAGCATGCCTACATTGGATAACTCCCATGTCAATTCTATGAAATAAAAAGAACCATCCAAGAGTTCGTGTGGCATAATCCTAGTGATCATTTTGGGTGGTTGACATTGTCTCGCCATTGGTATTTTTGCAAGCACACACATAATGTTATTTCACTACACATAGTTGAAATGAAAATCATAATCATGGTTAGATGCATAGAGTTTATTGCATATGCATCACACTATTTTTTTATATAGAGTTTGAATATAGAGCCAAAATATAAGCAAATCCAAAATACTAGTGTAGCAAAAATATAAAAAGGCAAGTTCTAGAAAATTCGAAACACACATGGTTAGACAAACTAGATTTCATGCAATAAAATGAAGCCTAATTGCACATAATTCAAGAAAATCTAAAATGAAATGAAACCTAATTGCACATCTCGGATGAGGCATAGAACAAAAGGTGATAGGGTGCACTATTAAGGTACTCTTTATGTTAAGGTCCCAACTTCAAAACCCTGTGGACATAGATCCAACCATGTAAAAGGTTAGTGTGGCCCGTGCTAGGTGTGATCCTTGAGTGATTTTGACAACTTAGATGTCCTTGGGTCATGGTTTATTAGCCATAGGCTAGTCCTATATGTCACATAAAAACTAAAAAATAGAGAAAAAAAAAATGAATCTTAATTGCACACAATTGCACATAATTCAAGCAAAGTTGAAATACAATGAAGTAAAATTGAACACAATAGTTTATTCTTGGTTAAGCAAAGCTTATTATAAACATATAACATTATTTTACAACACATAGGTGAAATGTTGAACAACTAAAATTATAGAGCATTTGAAATGAAAATCACATGAAATATAGATTAGAGAATAATTAATTACTCTGATTTGTGGTGCATTTCTCCTACACTACTATTCTCTTGCAATTGAGTCTTCATTCAAAATTCACAACCATGTTACTCACAAGTATGAAGAAATTTTAACATCATTGACAATCATTTGAGATCCCAACTCATTACTCGCATTCAATTCGACACAATGCTCTATAAGGAACTAAAGGGACATACCAATTTAAGGCTAAAACCTACAACTTGTTTGCATCTACATGCAAAATAAAACAACATCAAGAATTTTTTGCTTGTTTGCATTCTTGCATAAGTTGATGGGGTGCCACAACGAGAATCACCAAGTTTTGAGCCTAGCTAATACCTGTCAAGGGTGATACATATCCTCACTAGTCAAAATGACAAACTCAATACTTTATAAAATTGGAATTTATCGGAAATGTTTCGTTTGGAGTTTGAGCAATGGAAATTTAGAGTATTTTATATATTTTTATTAGGTGCATATTCATGCACATTATTTACCTTTAGAAGGGTTGTGGGGAATGAAGGTGAGCATATGTTTGTGTTTATAACACTTGTACTTTTTACTAGGTTGACAAACATGCACATCATCACCCCTCAAGAGGGTGGGTGGTGGGGGATGACAATGTACATCAGTGTGCTTGTAGTGTTTATGTATTGATGATAATGTACATCAGTGTGCTTGTAGTGTTTATGTATTTTTTTTTAAATTGAACACTCATGCACATTGTCATCCCCTACATGGTTGGGTGTATACCTAGATTTTGACATCTAGGATATAACAAGTTCAATTATGTGTACATTTTAAATATGTAGTTGTAAAGGTAGGAATTGATCCTTTTGAGCTTAAATAAATGATCCCATGTGTAAATGATGTAAATATGTTTGTATGGACTTTTATTGTAAAATTCAAGGCCAATGTTGAATTAATGAATGGTTGGGCATGTAGATTTCTTAAATATGCTTCTATGGGGTATGTGGTAGGCTTGCCATGGTTAACCAATGCTATCCCATGGTGAATGTTTAAACAAGGAGAGATCTTGATTAACATGAACCTAAATTATGTCCCAATCCCTTAATGACAAGTCTCATATTTAATCAACCCTCTTAGGCACTTGCCTCTTGGCTAGGTGTTTGGGATAATGAGGGAATTTTGAAATGGTGGGATCATTTTATGTGAAGGGCAAGGTAATCTCATGCTTCAAAGCTCATTGATGGAATCTTTCACATGAAATTGAAATTTAAGCTGGAAGATATGGGTATGATATTCTTAAAGAAGGATTATTTTTTATCACACGATCCACCAATATGAGTGACAAAGAAGATGTCTTCAGCCAATACTATAATTTATGGTGATTTTGAGCCTACAATTATAGAGTTAACTAGTGAATGAAAATTGAATTCTCTCCTGCTTCTCATATGAGTATACAAGAGGTGATTAAGATGTGGATGATGGGAAGTCACTTCAATGAATTAACTCCACCAAGGGAGATGATATCACTTTTTGTTCTTAAATGCAGGGCACCAACAACAATGATCAATTTTATTTTTCCAGTATGGCATCAATCATACTTATATGGGTGTAAGTGACTTCAAGTGTCACTTGATTGAAATTGTCTTGCTCGTGCGCCTTTTTTGAGTTCTTCTAGGTGGTTTGTATTACATGGGATTTTGAAGGAGTATATAATTTTGTAAAAGAAATCAATAGTTCCATCCTTGATCTCCAGTCTTGTTGGAGGGTGTATTTACTAGGACAAAACCTTGAATTTGTAAGTGTTCTAGTGTGTGTGCTTACAAGGTTATTGTTGGAGCTCCTCAACAGGTTGTGTGCTGGTCACTTCAATATGAAAGAAGGAGAAGAAGAGAGTTCTAAATACATTATACTACTCAATATTCGTTACAATCAATTGGAATCTACCTTAAATATAGCAATGGAGCTAATTATTGAAAAGAAAAAAAAACAAATAAATACAATGGGAGATGAATTGGGGTTAATCAGAAACCAAGTGGAAGAAATTCAATTGTAGATTACACAAGGGCACCAAGACCTTCTCATTCTATCAGCTCACTAAATATGGAGAACATAGTACTCCCAAACATGAATGAGTCTACTAGTTAAGCAAAGGAACTAGACTCTGCAACTAAAGGCCTCAACATCTGAAACAAGTTTATATGGAGTGTAAATCTCGTATTTATCTAAGATATTTATAGAAACTCTTTACTTATAGATGTTTTAGTGAGTTTCATTGGTATATAGGTTGAATTTTGTGAAATGGTTGGCTTAGATTTTATTATTGTTGGCATGCAAATTTGTTGAAGAAATGGAAAATTTCCATATCTTAAAAAAAATGAGCTTGCCTCAATGATAAATGATAGAAGCCTTCTACCCACCAACCAAGACCCTCCAAAACTTACTAGAGATATGTTTCAATTCGAGAGATGTCCATCATCTAAGTCATGGTTGGTCATCATTAATTCTAACATGGATTCCATAATACTTTAAAAATATGATGAACATGAGTTGTAGCAACCCCTCCCACATTTACCCACTTTCATTGGCCTATCGGGGTAAACATGAGATGAGGGCTACTATCACATGACTCGACCTCCTAGATCACATTAAGGAAATGGAGTTGACAAAAGGAAACCTTACTAACCTTCCTCGGGAGTTACATGACCCACATGAGCTAAAAAAACCAGTCCGGGTATCTAAACCCTAACTTAACTTGCCTTTTCGGTGATCTGAGCTTTGATTCACTTGCATGACAAGGTAGGCCAATGACTGTAACCCTCCAATTGCATGGGTAACCTTGCCTCCCAGTGAATGCAGTCTAGATTTCTTAGTTCTGAGCATGCGACCCCGAAATCTGAGCCACTTTTTCAGGGCAAGTATCCAAACCTCTGCCCAAAACTTGATATAACTTTCTAGAATGATGAATGAAACAAGGACAAACCCATTAATGCAAAACAAGTCAAGAAATTGAACTAAGCAGACATAACCATGACAAACATTTTGTCAAACACATTGTGAACATGTAAACTACAGGTTATAAATGCATGTCTAAACATAGGGGTCTCATACTTATCTGGAAAATCATAAATAAGGTTTGATGCCCTATCATAATAGCTACAATAACATCTATTATGTCATGCATTTAATAATCATTCATTTACCAATCAAACATGTTAAGAGCCATAACTAGAATCTGTCATGAAACCATGCTTATAATCAACATATAACCAAAATAATAACAATGATATAAAAACCATCAAAGCTACATAATAAAAAGTACAAATACTCATGAAAAAGAAGAGGAAGAGAGCTCTTATTAACATTTGCAAAATCCAACCAAGTTAGGGACTTCCATGTACCACCTGACCACAAATTGGGCTGAACCAAATCTTCTTTCAGCCAATCACCCCCATGCCATATTCTAAGCATGAATGTGGGACTCACACCAAAAAAACCAGGATTCCTCGGGCTTTACCACAATCCCACCAAAATCAGTCAAGGGATTCTCAGGCCCGAAACAAGCATCTACACAACTAGGCTTTATCACAATCTCGCTAATTACTAGTCAAGATATTCCTAAGACCAAACAACAAACATACACTACCAGGATTTACTACAATCTCGCAATTACCCATTAACGAATCACTAGGCCCTAAACAAGTTTGGATTCCTCCAGATTGCTTCACCAATACCTTGAGGAATTTTGCCATCTCCGCCCTGAGGCTTTATCGCAATCCTACCATTACCAGTAAAGGGATTCCCAGGCCCTTGGGAATTTTCTTGAGACCACCTCATTCAGTTCCAAAACCATCTGGCAATCCAAAGCTCAACCAATGAAAGAACCACATCGCACCATGGTTATCTGGGAATGGAAAGACAAGGTTGAAACCACTATCACACCTGGAAAAACCCATGCCAATTATAGCAAGAGAACCAAATACACACATGCATGTACCATTCATGTCAATACTAGCAAGGAAATCATACATGCAACTCAATACCTACAAGTAAACCCACTGTAGTTGCTTGATTCAAGTCTTCCTTGCTTGATCTTTGCTTCATTTACTTTGTTGTCCTTCCTTTGCCTTCCTTTATCCAATGCTAGAGTGCTCCAAGAATGCTCTGAGTGTGAAAGAGTACGAGAGAGAGAATAGAGAGAGAGCTCCAAAACTAAACTGACAAAAAGCCATGAATTGATACTCATAAGCCTTTTTATCATTGATGCCTCTATTTTCTTTAGTTTCCTCTATTTTCCTTCAATTTCCTCCTCACATGAAACCTATGACCTTTCACCTTCCTTTTCTCATATTTTCCTTTATTTTCATAAACAAATGACAATTAATGTCTGTTTGACTTTTCAAATCCTTTGCCATTGCCTTTGCAAATTTCCTTAGTATTAAAAAACCACATGAGCACACACTAGGATGTTTTTCCCAACATTCAGCTTTGAATATTCTTCCTTTATTAACTTTATTACATGAACTTTTAACCCAGGGTTGTTATAGACCCCTCCTCCTTAGGGGAACACCGCCCTTGGTGTTCAATGACACCTACAACTAGAAAGACAACTGAAAACTAAAACATACTGCCCACGGAGTTTTATAACTTAGCTCGATGCAGTATTTCAATGAACAACCTATTGAGAAGAAAAACCAACATGACAAACATAACAACATGGTAACCATACTTCTTATTAGAGCTTTATAACACAACTCATTGTGGTATTTACAATAAAAACCATAGTTAAATATGTACATTTACCAAAAGTCCTTTGCCTCAATTGGAAAACAATGAATGATACATACCCTACATATAATCACCCATCTCCCATGTAGAATCATCGGGACCAAAGTGCTTCCACTACACTTTAACTTGCTCGATTGCTCAGTTCTAGAGCATGAGTTGTTCCTGCTGCAAAATTCTTTGATGTTCCAGTTGGAATTCTCCTTCTGGATCCACTTGCAATACAAACCAATCAATCACATGATCAACATCTTTCACAAATCTTTTAAGCAATGAAACATGGAAAACATTAGGACTTTCATTATCGGAGGCAGTGCAAGTCTATAGGCCACTAGTCCATTCCTCTCAAGCATTTTGAAAGGACCACAATACCAAGGTGCCAACTTATCACATGATCCAATCCTCAGGTAGCTCTTCTTGGGCGTGATGTGCAAATACACATGTTCCCCAACTTGAAACTCCTTGAATGCCTTGTGTTGGTCTACAAAAATCTTTTGCATCTCTTGTTCCGCCTTTATATTATTCTTGATAACCTACATTTCCTATTCCATCTCTACCAAAATGTCCAGTCCTATCAACACCCCGTTCATTGGATCACTTCAGCTAATGGGAGTATTACAACTTTGTCGATAAAATGCCTTAAACAGACTCATCCTCAATGACTCTTGATACCCATTTTTGTATGTAAACTAAACGAGTGGAAGATACTCCTCCCACCTCCTCTGCTGGTGCATAACATACATTCTCAACATGTCCTATAGAATCCTTTTGACCCTCTCTTTCTATCCATCTACCTGTGAATGATAATTTTTAATGAAGGCCAACTTTGTACCCAAACCTACCAATAACTCCTTCGAAAATCTAGAGGTGAACTTGTCATCTCTATCGGATACAATATTCTTTGGAACACCATGCAACCTCACTATCTCCCTGATGAAGACATGTGCTACCTCACTAGCTAAATAGGTAGACTTAACCGCTATAAAGTGAGCTACCTTTTTCAACCTGTCAACCACAACCATGATGGAATCATGTTTTCTAGATGTCCTCGACAAACCTGTAATGAAATCCATGGAAATGAACTCCCATTTCCATTTTGGAATCATAATTAGCTATAATAGCCCGCATGGATGCTTACACTTTGTCTTTACCTGTCGACAATCCAAACATATGACGATGAACTCAGCTGCATCTTCCTTTAGATTCAACTAGTAGTATAATTTCTTAGCCATTGTTAGAGTCTTTTGATATCTTAAATGACCTGAGTATGGCTTAACATGAAATTCCTTGAAGATAAGCTTCTTGAGTTCATTATTGTCTGGCACATAGATCTTGTTCCTAAATTTGACCAAACCATATTCTGTGAGATGATAGCCCATATCTTATTCACCTATACCTTGCTGATGTAACTTGTGCTTAAGCTCCTTGTACCTGTCATCCTCTTGTCCTTCCTGTAAGATTTGATCCTGTAAATTTGTCCCATATGAACTCATAGTTTTTATGTGATTTATATGTACTCTTCTGTTAACAACATCTGCAAATTTTTTCTCTTTTCCCTTAATGTACCTTGTTATAGGTTATTTTTTCACATCTTTTCAATAGGCCTTCAACTGGATCAATCAACATCCTTTGACCTCCTTCTCATCATCATAACACAAATCCCTAAGCATGAATCATTCTTATCCCTGAGTTTCTACCTGAAACCACCTTGTTTCAGTCATTTTAAGGACCAACGCTCTTTGACCTCCTACTGGACAGCGTTGACAACTAGGTTCCTCCACTATGGACTGCGTTGATCACCTATAAGTTGTTGCACTATGCACCTACGTTGGTTCTAGAAATTAAGGAAAAAAGAGAGAGAATCCTAAATCCTCTTCTTCCAGAAGATTCTAGAATCTATTATAACCATTTACCTCATATAAAATTCTTGAATCTTATCATATCCTACCTTGGAGTTTTCATCCCTTATCCTTGATCTCATCCTCCCATCAAGAGTGGATCTCAAGCCCTAATTGGTAAAAGGATAAAAATTCATGAACTAACTCCTTCACCTATATATTTACTGCCATCCATAGGTAAGGGGTTGGATTTTGGAGAGTGATTCTACCATTATGCTACTAATGTGAGAGATATCTTCCCATGCATTAGGGTGATTAGAGGTGGACTTTGTGAAAAGGAAAGGACAAGTCAACCTGGAGGAGCTCTTTTACAGGATCAACACCTATTTTTGGTTGTAACTCACTCCATTTCTATTAATGCAAAGAGTTGTTTGTTTTCCTATATATGATGATATGGTTTCATATATTTCAATACCATGTTGATCATTTGAATAAAGTGATTAGATGATGCTACATAGATTATGTGGATCATTGGCTTGTGTTATTTAACTGTGCAGGTTCTAATAATAGCATTTGGAGCTAGTATTAGAGCATTCAAGCCAAGGAAGGAGTGAAGCATACTACGTATCCCAAGTAAGCTTCATCCCATTATCTATTTATTTTAAGGAAAACATTAGTGCCTTTGTCTTTTTGTTGTTCTAGGTTAGTACACCAAGCCTAGAGAATATACTTTTGTCCGTAGTCAGATTTGGCATAACAAATTGTTGACCATATTGGGGATCAGTGTATTCCCTTGGTGGTTTCTTTGTCCATTTTTTTTGTCTTACCTCTTTTCTATAGCTTCATTGTCTTATCCAATCAACAACAGAACTAGGAAGACCTTTCATTGAGTCTTAATTGTGATCCTTGTGTCAGAACTTTCCATCCATATACCAATACACCCTCTGGTCCTCCAACAGAGCATTTCACCTCAGTCCAACCTTCTTTGTGCCTATTTTTCATAACATTGGTGCCTTCTCTACACTGCGTTGGCCCATATTCATGCACGAGTTTGTATTTGCTTTGATTGTCTCTCATATTCATCCTTGATTCCAGCTACTCTTCCTTCAGTCTCTAAGTGTCTTTTGGTCCCTCTAAAGCCTCCATTTGGTTTTCTTTTGTCTTGATACCTTTGTTAAGGATTTGTTTTAATATTTTCCTTTGTTCTTATCATTAGGTTTTTTGCAAGCTCATTTTTTTAATCATTGAGTGCTTAGATGAATTGGTGTTCTAGTCATCATTCTGAAAATATTATTTGAATCAATTATTAGACTTTGCATCCTTGTTTTCTTCATTTTTTATAATTAAGAGACTTGAAAAGAAAAATATATGCATTGGCATTTACAGTTTTGTACATGCATTGAAAATGGAATAGTTGCATTGAAAAGGGAATTGCATTTTTCATATTATTGTTGCATACTCTTTTTCTCTTCCCTGCCTTAATTATATTTTCATTGAATGAGAAAGATTCCATTTTCTCATGCTAGTTTTGATTTTAGGATATTTAGGTGACATTCGTGGTGAGCCCTAAAACTGAAACTTAATTGAAGATAAACAGTAAAATTTATTGAATCAACCTAAGGAGCATTTGTAACATTAACTCCAAACATTAAGAGGTCTAGGCTAGAGACATGTTCCAGCATCATTAATCGTAGGAGTTGTTGGTGTTTTCCAGTGTTGTATCCTGGGGGTGAAATCTCGTTCCACATACGTGAGTGTATAGGATCATTCTCCATGTACCTTTAGGTATATTGGATGGTGCTCCACACACCTAAAGTATATGGGAACACTCTCATAGAATAATTACACATTAGACAACACGAATACGGACTATACTCCCATGTATTGTCCAGTATATTTTTTGAATCCCCTATAGATTTCTATCCTCGCCATAGATAACTGAGTCGGTTGCCTTATATACCATGATACACCGAACTCAACATTCGAGGAGATTGATTGTCATACATTAAGTCCTTGGTTCGCCAAGGTGTATAGTGTAGTTCAAGGTTGCTTGGTAATCCTTTATGCCTAGATTACCTTCTTTTTTATTTATTTTTGTGTTAATTTCTAAAAAAAATTATCCAACATGGATGAACAAAATCCCCCACTCCATCGTTCATGTAGGATGAAAAATAAACCTCCACTTCCACTAGATGCTACTACTGGCCGTTGTCAGAAGCATAAGAAGACGCAAACTACCAAATCAGGAAATTCATGAACTACCTGTGGTCCTCTTCTTGAATTTGATCAACTAGAATCATCTTTCCCTTTAAGTATTGAGCCTAAGATCACCTCTACTCTTGCTGGTGAATCTTCAACAATCAAAACCGAAGCCCCTGAAACCTTATTGCTTGAGGTTATTAAGCATGACTTTCCTGAGTTAGATACTTTACATCCTGAGGTTGTTGAACCTGAGGAACCTTGACCATCTTCACCTGTTAGTTAAGGTCCTTCCCCTTCTCTTCATTTATCTCAAATAAAACCTTAAACTATATATCTCGGACCCAATAGTGAACCTCTTCCATATGGACTTGCGAGTATTGAAGAGATCCCATAAAAAGAGTCGTGTCCATCTACTCATGTCCATTGGAGTGGACTTCATTTATATCAGACTACCTCTTCCTCCTCTTCAAAATCCAACAGACACTCCTTTACCTGATTCTTTGGACTTACCCGTGGATTTATCGCGACAATCTTCATTGGGATTGTTAACCATGATTAGATTTGATTTGATCTCCTAACCTGTGTCCACCCATATGACTGAGACATCAAATGTCGCTTTGATCTGATATTCACCCTATGAGTGACATCAGTTAGAAATTTATTGTTTAAAGGTATTACATACTCATGTGTTGGTGTGTGTTCTATGTTATTTAAGCAACAAATCGATCAGATTGCCAATACACAAACATTTAAATGGAAAGACAGCAGAGAAATATAGTAAGAAAACACAAAGACACAAAAATTTTAATAAGTAGTTCACCCTATTCTCCAGGGCTACGTCTCTGGTCCAACTTTCAGTGGTGGCCTTGTTTTATTGTGCCTTTAGTAGAGAATTACAGTGCAGGGACTCAATTGGAGTTCTCCTGAAGTAGGTTTTGCTTGGCAGGGTGGTTCTTGGATTCCCCAAGCCACTGGAGTACACAGACTCTTCTTCTTCCTACCATCTCTGTGACCTTCTAGTTTGCAGTGGCAAAAGCCCAATGTGGTGCTCAGCCTGGACAGATCCCTCTATGGGGTGGCTCGAATCTCTCAAGCTCTCTAGTGCTCGATGCTGCCGTTGGTCAGCTTGGCCCTCTATCTCTTCCTGCTTTTGCTTCACTATCTTCTTTCTCTGTGTATTCTGTCCTCCTCTCGGGATTCTGGTCTTTTTTTTATCTCTTCGTATTTACTTGACTTCCCTGTGTATGTTTTTGCTCTTCATGGCTTTGAAGCCATTCAAACTCATGTCCATTTGGTTCCTCTTCTGCTCTTTCGATCGACCTTCTGCAGCTGCGCTTGGAGTTCCCTGTTCAGCATCAGCATGAACGCTCAGGAAGTGGCCACTTGTCCTTCTCTAAATAGCGTCGGCCTGCTTCGTTAGTTCGTTTTTTCAGTTACATCATGGATGAAGTCTTCCTCCACCGTGGTGGTCAAACGGATTCCAAACCTTTATAAATTGCAGTGTATTCCCTCGTCGATTCCATTTCCTCCATCACGCTTGATCTCATCCGTTCGATCTGGGGCCTCTAGATCCGATGCCATACGCACGTCCCACGCAGTTGACTTGCTCGACTGATAACGCGTAATCAATGGCGGTTTTCTCTCACCTTCGCTTCCTCCGAAACCGTTTACCGTTTGAGGGCGCCCCGATCAATATCATTGGTTTCCAGAGTGCGGGTCCCGCCTTGTACGTTTAGCACTTTTTGCCTTTTTCTGCCTGCATTTCTTTAGCTCACCATGCGTTCGAGTGCTCGGGCTTCCCCCATTTTGGCCTTATTTGCCCAACGCGCTACTCGCACATCAAAATTCACCTCCTTTTCCTAATCTGGAGCTCCCAGGGCTATTTTGACCTCCTACGCAGTCTCCATGGGCCTGGTTAGCACGCTTTGACCGAGGTCCTCGTCGTTCCATGCTGGCTTCCATTGCCACTGGTTCAGGGGTGTTTTTGATCGCAGTTTCTGAATTCTTTAGAGATTTGTCCCGACCTGATACAGTCATGGTTCTTTAATCAGTCTTTTATGGATCCAATTCAGATCATACTTCCTCATCCATGTTTGCAACATCATGGGAGGCACATATGTATGGTGGCTTGTCCGTCCCACATCAATCCTTATCTAGTACCTTCTCTGGTGCAGCCTTTAATCCTTGGATCTCTCCCATGTCATCCACTTCTGGAATTCCATCCGGTACTTTCTCTTATGAACGCTACACTTCCTGCTCTTTCTCCTCTGCCTACACCTACGATTGAACAACAAGTTGGACCTTATGTTAGTGGGCAAGGTTATCTTTAGCAACCTAACTCTCCTTATGTTGGGTACCCTCCATCTAGATCATAGTTTCCTCCATCATCCCCTCCTCTTATGGTAGGTGGGAAACCTGTTGTTGGTATACCTCAAGTTGGTTATAATCCTCCTTATCCTAGAATAGTTACCATTGTTTGGAAACCTAATTTTTCCATTGAACCCAATTCATTTTGGGACCTATTGTTAAATCCTAAACCTATGCCATCTTCATCTCAAATTCCTACCCATCCATATGTACCTCAACAAGTTCAAATACTTGTAAGTCAACCTTCACAGGTTGTTGTTGCATCTCAATCTACTCCATCGGTATTTGGAACCCCTCAGGTTCCACTTACCCAACCTTTACAAGGTACCTTATGGTCTCAACCACTTGGGCAAGGTACTCCTCAAATTTTGACATAACAGAATGTGTATAGTATGGCAGAATCCTAATCGAACCCACCTTATATCAAGATGATGAAAAATCACGTAGGGAAATAGTATAGACCTTATCAAAGTGTTCCTCAAGTGCCTTTTCAAGGTCAACATATCCAAACTCCACCATTTCAACCTTTGCAAGGTTATCCTGGTGCTTGTCAACAAGGTTACGCGTATGCTGGTTACCAAAATCGTCCTTATTCTGGTACCTAGGAGCCTCTTTATTAGAACCCTCCTTATCCGGGAATACAAGTACCTAGTTCTCAGGTTATTCCTTCTTATCTAGGCTATCCTCCACTAGATTTTAACTGGAAATTACCCTTTGTGGAAGCTCTCAAATTTCCAAATTTGACTCGGCTTACCAATGATCCCATCGCTCATTCGCTTTGGTGTGCGATAATTACCACCAAATTCCATCTCATATCCTAAAATTTCAATGGGAATCCTGGAGAAGACACGTCGACCCATGTCATGGCGTATCAATGTGGTGTTGTTATACCTCCCTTAATGATGATTCCATATGATTACGTATTTTCCAACGTACTCTTACAAGTACAACAGCTAAATGGTACATCAAGTTACCTAAAGATTTGTTTCATGACTTTAGTTCATTCGCTACCACCTTCCTTATGCATTTCCAATTACCCATATGATACAAAACTAGAACATAACTTCTCACCAACTTCAAGGAAATTAAATCCACTCACATTTCAAATCACATTCATGACTGGTGGCATCGTCATTAGTTGGTTAAGACCTATGTTCTGGATCAATTGCTGTAGAATGGTTTATTAAATCCCTTTTTCCATATATCACAGAGGATGTAGCTAAAGGAAGATTCATGATTGAAGAGCAAGTAATTTCTCATGTGCAGTATTTGGACCTCATCTATACCTAATCTAGCACACTCTATGAAAAGATACCAGATGCTCTGAGACCTTCGAACGTTGTTCCTTCCACTCCTAGTAAGGAACCTCATGTTGTTGATGGCATCATTGGTTCTCCCAGTTCGCATACAGTGAAAAAACCATTTGGTAATGCTCTCATTGCTTCTACCCAAAGCTCTTTGTCCAATCCTCCTGTGGATTTTTCTTCTGAGACAAATGTGGTTTCATCTGAAAAAGGAAAATCTTAATAGTAACCAGGAAGAAAGGACAAAGGAAAAGGTAAAAAGAAGAAAAATTCTTCATTGCAGGATAAACAAACAAATCAGTCATCTGATGAGAAACGAAACCCTTGTTACCCATGCTTGATCTGCAACGAGGAGCACTTTACTTGTGACTGTCCTCACCACACTGAAGTGAATCAGTTCTTGAAATATTCCACTTCTCCCATTGTGATGATTGACCTGTTTCAAAATCAGGAGACCCATACCGTTGCTCAATACCCATCTTCCTCTAACACAATTTTAATGCTCTCCTCTATGAAGCATAAATCTGATGTTATGGTAGCTACTCGAAACAAGGACTATGGTAATGTGAATCCCCCAAATGGTCAAGCTATTAATCAACCTGCGAGTTCGACATCACCTCCGTCTGATCCTCCTCCACCCGTGATTCCTACAGAGTTTACTATTAAGCCTCCAAAGGGTGTTGTTCATAAGTCTGCTTTCAACCCTCATGCCAGGGCCACTCAAAATTGTAATTGAGGACTTGGCTCAGCCCCCATTAGCTATGTCAACCCTCGAGGTGTTGCAAAACTACCCTGCCCAGAAAAAGGCTTTGTTTTCAACTATCGAATGTCTAGATCCATCAAATTCCAACCTAGTTGTTTTCATTCATGAAAAATATACTCTTCGCCTTCTAGTCCAATTGGCTTTTATCATTCAAGTCGATGTCTGTGGTATGAAAAATCATTGCCTTGACCTGCATTATGTCTATGTCTTACTGGAAAGTGATTGGTTCACCTCAACTAAGTTACTTGACTACCACATTGAAGCCTTTTGATCGGAGAACATATAAGCCTTATGGTATTCTAAATTCCTTACAAGTAGAATTAAGGGGAAAAACTATATCCATAGAAGTGGAACTTATTGACATACATATTGATTATAACATTCTATTGGGTTGTACATGGGTTTATGCCATGTTCGTAGTCATTTCAACTTATTTCCGTATGATCGCCTTTCCTCATAAGGGCGGGATTGTGGCCATTGAACAACTCACCTTTTTTGCCTGTGATTCTCATGTTACTGGAAATGTCCTGCTTGTAGGGGAAACTCTACATTCCTATCAGCATGTTGGGTTGGATTGTTGAAGGATTCCTCACTCATCAGAACCTTTTTGCTTCCTCCTCCTCCTCTTCACGACATCTCTTCTTCAGTTCCTTACATCAATATGATATCATCTTCTACTTTCCAGATTGATCCATGGATTGTACCAGATGAAACTAGCATCCACAGTTTTAGGGATTGAATATCACTTAACCCTATTAAAATAGATTATGAAGCAATCTATTCAGCTTGTGCGGCTCATACCTTTCATCGATCAATTGGGATGATCGATCATTGGAATATGGCATGCCTTCTGATCCATTCTCTCACGTATTCTCTACCAATGATAGCATCATGGAGTTCATGATACTAGATGATGCACCATGTTATGATCATCACCATCATTCCTCCTTACCATATTCCATCGTGGATAATCTCAATGATGTGTATCTACCCAATTTCGTCGAATCTTTTACGAGTTACGTTTTTATCCATGAAGTCAATTTCGAGAAGAATCTCTTAAATATTGTAGAGACGATACCTCTAGATATCTCTGTTAAACTGGGTATTATTGAAAATATACACATTGGTTCATCTTGCTCTCCATCCTATATCAAGACTTATAAAGCCCTCTTTCAAGATTTTTGTGATGTCTTTTCTTGGACTTATGAAGAAATGCCAGGTATCGACCTAAATATCATGGTTCACGAGATTAAAATGTATATTGTTGTTAAAATAGTCTGGAAACGCCTCCATCTGAAGAAGGGTGGTGGGATAAAGAATGAATTTGAAAAAATCCTTTGTGTTGGTTTCATCTACCTTGTTCCTCTCACCGTTTGGGTATCGAATATTGTCCTTGTTATGAAGAAACAAGGGATAATACATGTATACGTCAATTATCGAGATGTGAATTGCACTTGTCCAAAGAACAATTACTCAACCCCATTCATTATCCAAATTGTTGATGAATGTGTTGGTTGTGAAATCTATTCATTCATGGATGGTTTCTGTGGATATAATGAAATCAACATTCTCCCAGTGTCTCAACCTAAGGCTGCATTTATTTTTCCATGGGGTACATTCATCTACCAGAAACTCCCATTTGGTCTAAAGAATGTTGGGGCCACATTTCAACGGGCAATGGATTATTCTTTTCACGATATTAAACATATCATTCAACCTTATTTGGATGATTTCCTTGCTCATTCCAAGTATCAAGCTCATGGCTCGATGCATGTTAGGGTTATTCCCCTACGTATAGACACTATAATATTCGATTGAATCCAGACAAATGTGTGTTTTGCATTAGTTATGGTCAGATTATCAGTTTTGTTGTTTCAAAACATGAAATTTGTATCGATCCTCTGAAAGCACATGCAATCATCGACTTGCCTGCACCTTCTTCACTTGTTCAGTTCCAACGACTTCAAGGGAAAGATCACTTCCTGTGACATTTCATCTTGCATTATGTTGAGTTGACCAAAGGATTCATTTGCATTCTATTGACTTTGTTGGACCCACCAACATGTCATGGGATCTCCCTAGTCAGAAGTCCCAATTAGACCTCAGATTTTTTGGTGTAGGAGTCCCAGCAGTGGGTCGTACGGTAATGCCTTGACCATAGTTTCACACAGAGGCAAGTAAGTTGTCCCTGTTGGTAGCAAGGGTGTGACAGTTGTAGTAAGTCAAGGAACGTGCATGAGATGTTTTAACACACTGAGGGTGAGGTGAGTGCACCCCTTGGAAACTTGTAATAGTACATGGATTGGAAGGGAACACATGAGGGAAGATGCATCACAAGAGGGAAAGCAAGTTAGCAAGCAATCCAAAGTGATGGTTAAATCAACAACACATTTTAGAAAGATTCATACATTCTTATATAGAATAGTCCATACATGCATCCGTAAGAAAACAAATACATATATCATTTAGAGTAAACAAGATAGCTGGAATATAATACAACTTATGCATGAAACGTGATGGCTCTATTATATTAATAATTGTAAGTTCCAGTCATACAATACATCCATGTCCAACCATTAGTTCAGATAGTGGAGCGTTACAACCACAACTGCCTGCTCCTCCAAAGAGATATACTAGCTCTACGTAGTGGAGAAGCCAAGGCACGTTACAATACTATCCAAGCTTTCTTGAAGATACTCCTATCGAAGTTTGGCTGACCTAAATCCTTTACAATGAGTTATGAGGGACTATTTATAGTAAAGGGTGGGGTGGTCCTTGACATTCCCCTTTGTGACCGTTCATCTACCCTCATGACTCTTCAACTACTCTATGATTGTTACATTCAACTATCAACACTTGAACTTCCACTTGACAAGACATTACATATAATCTGCACATGTACCCATGTGAGACAAAATGGCTTGAGTAAGCCATGCAAGACATCATTGACACTTGGACCGTTGTGGTGAGACCAACTCTTTGACATCCTTGTGATGGTTGATGGTTGTGAACTGAGGCCAAGCTTGGTCATCCATGATGGTGTCCGTGCACTAAATGGTGACATCCTGCTGAAAGCGAACTCTTGCCTTCGTTGCATCTGGGTACACTACTATGGCTCCTCTGTCCAACTCGTTTGACAATATTTGCATCACTGCCTTTAGTGCAGCTAGACCAGCAACACACTATTGCATGGTCTCTGTGTTGATCTTCGGGTGTGTGCTGGTGACCATGCTCATCAACTTATCATGATACATGTTTAGCTCCAGTTGGACTTGCTTCTTGTCTTCGCGTCGGTGAATGTGCCAAATGGGCGGGATCGCATGCATTCGCACAATTACATGCATGTTACTGAATTCCCTTGCATGTGATCAACAACACTACTCACGTTATCTACTTCGTGCCAGCTGCTGGGATAGATATATAACTTGTATGGGTGCAATTTCATCCTTTTGTGCATTGTGCGCCCCCTGTTGTACCTGTTCCCGTTGCAACTCATTCTCTCATTTGTACAACTCTTGTTCTTCCTTGAGTTGTTGCTTCAGCACATGCAACTCCTTCTTTGTTCCTTTCTCTACCCTCACACGATCATCTTGTTGCATCGTCACCTCATAGCCTCATTCTCCAAAGCTGCTTTCGTCATGAGTGGATCTACTTTGAGCTTGCATCTTTGTTCTGCCTCTATGTTGTCAACAACCTTCCTCTTGCATTCGTTTTGTGCAGGTATGATTCCTTCTGCTGCTACTGATGGTGTTGCTCGTTGTGATGTTGTTGTGATAACATCTTGATGTCCTTGTCTACGAACAACTTGATGTCTTCATAAGTAGGAAAGCTCATAGACACTTGCTTGGCTGCAACCCCCGTTGTGCTCTCAACGATGTCCTTTAACTCTGCTCTCTTAAAGGCCATTGTATTTGTGTTGCTGAGAGACAAACGAACACTTGTGATTCCTGGAGACATAGCAAGACTCATGGCAAGAAATCTGTTAGTCGAAAACCAAAACAAACTAGAGCACTGACTTGCAACATACGTGTGTGATTGATCGTGAAGGTTGTGCAATTTCCACCAGGAGGTTGGGAGGCTGATTGCCAAAACTGCACAAGGTAGAATCTAGGTTTTCAGGAGGCTGACTGACTGCTGGAACTGTGCAATGCATAGTCCAGCTTGGCCTACTGAGGACTGAAACTTCGCAATGCGCAATTTTAGTCAGTAACGACATGCAACCAGCAAATTGCATTGCGTAGTTTCTGGGGCCAGCAGGACATTTCCTCCAAGAATTATGCAATGTAAATGTGGAGGTTAGTGCTAGGCCAAACTTATGCAATTTCTGGAGGGAAGGTAGAGCCTTCGCTTCTAGAAATGCACAGTGCTAGCCAGGCAAGGCACGGTTCAGGCCAAGGCAACCTAGTCTGGCTAACGGGTGACTAAAAACATGAGAAGTTTGAACGCATGGTGAGATGAGTGCGAACAAGAGTGAATGATCATACATGCGAACAACAAGTGAAGGATTCCAAAAACGGGAAAGCATGCATGTGTTTGAAGCGAGTCACTGCGACGGTGACCGTTTATGCAAAACCAGGTCATGCATGCAACAATAGTGAGATGCGAAAGAAAAATGAAACAATGCTTCTATAGGCTAACATACATTAAAATGACAACAAGCATTCACTAAAATCAAGTAGATAGCACCCACACAAAGCGAAACACAAAAAGTGACAAAAACACATCACAAGACATGCAAAGCGGGCTTACCCCGAAACAACTGAGTTGAATGTGCCAATGATTCCTAGCTGTAATGTGGGATGTCAAAGTTGTAAGGACGATGTGAGGAATGAGCTCTGCAATGTCTGGTTAATGAGTTTTGAGAAAATTGAGGTTGCGACATGCATGCCACAAATCTAGGAAAAGCAACACTTAGTGGGAGGTTTCTGAAATGATTCTTGCATGTAACCTCCAGATGCTAAAAATAAATCCATGAAACTATAGATGCCTTTGCATGCTGCCTTGGGAGAAGCAGTCCATGCATGCAAAGTTTTTCTCGGTCCCAGAGGGAACCAGTCAACCTGAAGGCACATGCATCGGTCTACTTAGTTGAGGGGAAAAAATGTGCATTTCTAGGAGTGAGCTGGGCTAGATGCCTAGAGGGATTGTGCAATTTCTGGGCATAAAAGCTGACTACTACCAAGAATAGCCCAAATTCTGGGCTGAGTAGTCCTCTTGGGAGGAATTGAGCAATTTTTCCAGTGAATAGTGACAGGCAGATTTGCGCAATTCTGGAGCCCAACAGGTTGCTAGATAGAATTGTGTAATTTCTGGAGGGAAGGCTGGTTCCCCTCCAAAATTACACAATTTCTTGAGGGATCTGTTCAGCCTGCAGTTGGACCAAGTCCGCAGAAACAACCTATGAGAGGGATGCAACAAGCTTTGATGGGCAGGCTATCATTCTGTAAGAAAATCGCTAAAGCTTGTGTAGTTGACAAGGCAAGACATGTTGTTGTGAAAGGTTGGTAGGGAGGCTGCAAAACGAAGATAAGGGAAAATTTTGGATGGTGGTTGTAGCTGCTACAACACTTGGAGACACACTGGTAGAACTCCAGCTCTGTGAATGGACCTTGTTTGTGAAAAGCAAGTTTAACACCTTCGGAAGTATTGTTCAGTTCTCAGTTTGTCTTGGTTTTCACACTTTCTTGATTGTAAGATCTAGCATCTGCCAAGATCTTGGTCGATTGACACACATTCCAAGGAAAGTCAACACAGGTTTTTTGATTGGGGTTGAGGGTATATTGGTGCACAACCAGTATAGTCGTCAGAGTCTTAGTTTCATCTCTGGTGTTGCTCTGCTGTCAGCAGGCCTGGACAACACCCCGACAGAGTCATGTAGGAACACAAGCATCGCTCCACTGCCAACGAGCCTGGTCAGTACCCCGACGAAGTTACTTGCATCACCTCTCTGCGCGGGAAGCCTTTCTCTTCTTTCACCTTATTCATTTTTCATTTTTTTTGAAATTTTTCACTTTTCACTTTTTCATTTTTTTTTTCATAACAATACATAGCACTTATTCATTTCAGAGGTGGAAGAGGGATCCCAACTTATTGAGAGTAGAAGAGGTTGTTCCTTCAGAGAAGTAGTTTATATATACCTCTAACTTTCTTGTTAAGGTTTTCCCCCTCACCTTACTCTGCTTGACTGAGCTGACAAGGATTAACCCAAAAACAACCGACTAGAGTAGGTGATACTAGTTAGCGTGCAAGTGTTGTGTTTTCACTAGGGCTCACTTCTAACAGTACATATTTTCCATTGATGTATCATGGACTAAGGACAACAAGTTCTTACATAAGATAGTAACAAAAGATAACCAAATGTTGATAGTTGTACAAGTCCTCTTGTACTTTACCCAACTTGTTTCAAGAGTTGCACACGGTCCATGCGAAACTAACCTACGAAAAATAACATGCAAACAAACCAAAAAGCAAAGCAAGAATCATAAGAAAATGTGAAAGCAAAGTGACTAAGCAAACAAACAAGAAAACAAACCAACACACAAAGAAAGAAGCAAACATGCATGCAAGAAAACACTACTCCTACTCCTAAGCTAACAATGCATGGGTCGTCTCACGTGAAGTGATACTTCCAATGCATCCACTAGCGCATTGGTTGACCCATGTCGGTGAAGGCATGGTTCGTGAACAACATAGTTGTGCTAACCAACAAATGTGAAAGATACAACAATGAAGACAAACACACTCTGAGCTTACAAGCATCCACAATATATATATATATATATATATATTATATATATATATATATATATATATATATATATATAGAGAGAGGAGAGAGAGAGAAGAGAGAGAGAGAGAGAGAGAGAGAGAGAGATGGAGAGAGAGAGAGAGAGAGAGAGAGAGTATGACATGCACTCTCTGGACTTACCATGATGTTGTGTGACACTACGTGTAGATGTTAAGCTAAGCACACTCTTGACTGTGACATGCAAGCACACGTGAGGAAGGTAGACCACTTGCATTGCACAAGTGTGCTTGCTGAGTAAGATTCCTCCAATGCATGAGCGATGGGATCATGTAGTTCGAGTGGAGGAAGTGAAATCTAAGTGTTATATTGATCTTCAATGCATATATATGAGTGATGAGGAGCCTTGCATGTTTTAACAATTTCTTGATCAGAAGTGAAACCAATCTTAGGATAGCGAGGGCCTGACATAACCATCAGCTCGGGCTGAAGTGCCTCGACAGTCTGTGGGGTTTCGACTTTGTTGACAGATGGATCATCGTAGACTAGTGGATTAGATGGATTAACAACGATTGAATCAACATCATCATCAGATGATGAGGTAAAGAGTTGACGACAACCAAGATCAGAAACTTAGGATGTTGGTCGGCATCCTCATGATTTGATCAATCGCATAGAGGGATAGATGAGAAGAAAGAATGCTCATCCTTTACGTTTCCAGAAAATATAGATGAAAAATCAAGTGGATGTTCAAAGAATGATTGGTCCTCTCCATTTTTAGAATACGAACTGACATTCGGTGTGTCATGCAAATGATCAACAATGGGTGCTTTCGTGGATGAAGATACACATGAAAAATCTGGGATGGCAGGATCACCAAGGAGGTCAAGAAAAAAATGGAGGAGGTATGGATAGATAGGGATGGTCCTCTGCTACCGGTGGATGTTCAAGCTCCTATTCATACTCTTCGTGAATGACAATGCATATTGGTTGTGCAACACCAACTCGATCAATAGATTGATCCTCACTCAAAACTGGTGTAGAGTCTGGAAACGAAGAACACAAGACAGTGCAATCTGGAGGATGATCAGAATATGAGGATGGAGGTTGAGGTATGAAATATATGTGATAACCCATGGGATTCCCAACCAAGTTTGTGTGAAAATCGGAAGGAACGATGTCGGGAGGATGTGGCGGTTGAACATATGTGTGTTCATGCTCTCACATCACTCTGTGATGGTGGAGTTGTTTGATGAGGGGACGACAGATAGTCACTTGCAACAGCGAACGTGTATGTCCGTGATTGCACAACTCCATCATCAAAGTATGTTGAGTGGGGTTCATACTCTTCGTGAATGAAAACGCATACTGGTTGTGCAACACCAACTCGATCAATAGATTGATCCTCACTCAAAACTGGTGTAGAGTCCGGAAACGAAGAACACAAGACAGTGCAATCTGGAGGATGATCAGAATATGAGGAGGTTGAGGTATGAAATATATGTGATAACCCATGGGATTCCCAACCAAGTTTGTGCGAAAATCGGAAGGAATGATGTCGGGAGGATGTGGCGGTTGAACATATGTGTGTTCATGCTCTCACATCACTCTGCAATGGTGGAGTTGTTTGATGAGGGGACGACAGATAGTCACTTGCAACAGTGAACGTGTCCGTCCGTGATTGCACAACTCCATCATCAAAGTATGCTGAGTGGGGTTTGAGCTTGAACTTCTTCTTGGGATTGACAGATTGGATAAGGCAATATTCAAATTTTTCCATGAGATATTAAAATTTCATCTGACTTTTCCGAGCTTCAAACATGAATAGATGGAAGCACTCTGAAAACTCCATAGGTGATTCGTGCAGGGCCTTCCGTTATTTTAACAATTTTTTATCAAGTACTTTAGGATCAAAATGGTGGAAAACAGATTCGATTAGATCATTGAACTTCTTAAATGAGTGCATGGAGTTATAAGGTAGTATGCCACACCATTGTGATGAGTGGTCACGAAGTGTTTGTGCAAGCAACGAACATACCTTTGTTTCATTAAAATCTTCCATGCCCTCTATGAGAGCATGGAAGTCATGTAAGCGCTCAGGCCAGGCCACTTCGCCTTCACCATCATACGTGATTTGTGACAAGTGATCCTAGAACTCCCTCTCGATGTGAAAGATATGTCCGTTGGATAGACATTTCAGAGGGTGAACTATAAAAAACTCCATGATATATGTGCAAAAATTCAAAACAGATGATGAGGGCTCATCTTGTCATCTAGCCCTCCTTCTAGTGCCAGAAATGTTGACAGTACTGGACCCGCCAACATGTCATGGGATCTCCCAGGTAAGAATTCCCAATTAAAACCCAGACTGTTTGGTATAGGAGTCCCATTAGTGGGTCGTACAGTAATGCCTTGACTGCGGTTTCGCACAAAGGCAAGTAAGATGTCCCTATTGGTAGCAAGGGTGTGACAACGACAGTAAGTCAAGGAAGGTGCATGAGAGGTTCTAATACACTGAGGGTGAGGTGAGTGTGCCCCTTGGAAACCTGTAATAATACGTGGCTTGGAAGGGAACACACGACGAAGATGCATCACAAGCTGGAAATCAAGTTAGCAAGCAATCCAAAGTGATTGTTAAACCAACAACACACTTTAGAAAGATTCATACATGCTTATACAGAATAGTCCATACATGCATGCGTAAGCAAACAAATACATATATCATTTAGAGTAAACAAGATAGTTGGAATACAATACAACATATGCATGAAACATGTTGGCTCTGTTATATTAAGAAATGTAAGTTCTAGTCATACAATACATCCATTTCCAACCACTAGTTCCGATAATAGAACGTTACAACCACAACCGCCTGCTCCTCCAAGGAGATATACTAGCTCTACGCAGTGGAGAAGCCAAGGCACATTACAATATTGTCCAAGATTTCTCTAAGATACTCCTATCGAAGCTTGGTTGACCAAAATCCTGTACAATGAGTTATGAGGGACTATTTATAGCAAAGGGTGGGGTGACCCTTGACATTCCCCTTTGTGACCGTTCATCTACCCTCATGACTCTTCAAGTACTCTATGACTATTAAATTCAACTATTGACACTTGAACTTCCACTTGACAAGATGTTACATACAATTTTCACATGTACCCATGTGAGACAAAATGGCTTGAGCAAGCCATGCAAGACATCACTGACACTCGGATCGTTGTGGTGAGACCAACTCTTTGACATCCTTGTGATGGTCAATGGTGGCGAACAAATGCCAATCTTGTTCATCCATGATGGTGTCTATGTGTTCTATGGTGACATCCTTCTGAAAACTAACTCTTGCCTCTCTTGCATCCGGGTACACTGCTATGGCTCCTTCGTCCAACTTGTCTAATAATATGCACATCATTGTCTTGAGTGCAGTTGGACCAGCAACACACTGATTCATGGTGTCTGTGTTGATCTTCTAGTGTGTGTTGGTGACCATGTGCATCAACTTGTCATGATACATGTTTAGCTCCAGTCAGACTTGCTTCTTGTCTTCACCTTGGTGAGTGTGCCAAATGGGTGGGATCGCATGCATGCGCATAATGAAATGAATTTTGTTGAATTCCCTTGCATGTGATCAATAGCACTGCTCACCTTTTCTACTTCGTGATAGCTGCTGGGATGGATCTATAACTTGTATGGGCACAGTTTCATCCTTTTTTGCATGTTGTGCCCCCTATTGTACATGTTCCTACTACAACTCATTCTCTCGTTTATGTAGCACTTGTTCTTCCTTGAGTTGTTGCTTCAACACATGCAACTCCTTCTTTGTTCCTTTCTCTACCCTCGCGTGGTCATCTTGTCACGTCGTCACCTCATAGCCTCATTATCCAAAGTTGCTTTTGTCATGAGTGGATCTACTTTGAGCTTGCAGCTTTGTTGTGCCTCTATGCTATCAACAACCTTCCTCTTGCATTTGTTGTGTGTAGGTGTGCTGCCTTTTGCTGCTACTGATGATGCTACTCGCTGTGATGATCCTGCCATATCATCTTGATGTCCTTATCTATGAACAACTTGATGTCTTCATAGGTAGGTAAGCACATGGACACTTGCTTGGCTGTAACGCCCGTTGTGCTCTCAACAGTGCACTTTGACTCTGATCTCCTGAAGGCCATTTTATTTGTGTTGCTGAAAGACATATGAACAGCTGTGATTCTTGAAGACATATCAAAACTCATGGCAAGAAATATGTCAGTTGAAAACAAAAACAAACTAGACGACTAACTTACAACATACCTGTGCGATTGATCGTGAAGGTTGCGTAATTTTCGCCGATAGGTCGAGCGATTGACTACCAAAACTGTACAAGGCACAGGCTAGGTTGTGAGGAGGCTGACGGATTGCTGGAACTTCGCAATGCACAGTCCAGCCTGGCCTACTGAGGACTGAAACTTCGCAATGCGCAATTTCCGTCAGTAACGACATGCAACCAGCAAACTGCATTGCGCAGTTTCTAGGGCCAGCAGGACATTGCCTCCAAGAATTATGCAATGCAAGCATGGAGGTCAGTGCTAGGCCAGACTTGTGCAATTTCTGGAGGGAAGGCAGAGCCTTTGCTTTTGGAAATGCACAATGCTAGCCAGGAAAGGCACGGTCCACACCAAGGCAACCCAGTCCAGCCGACGAGAGAATGAAAACATGAGAATTCTCAATGCATGGTGAGATGAGTGCAAACAATAGTGAATGATCATACATGCAAACAAAAAGTGAAGGATTCAGAAAATGGGAAAGCATGCATGTGCGTGAAGCGAGTCGCCGACAGCGACTGTTTGTGCAAAACTAGGTCATGCATGCGACAGTAGTGAGATGCGAACGAAAACTGAAATGATGCTTCTACAAGCTAACATAGATTAAAACGACAACAGACGTTCACTAAAATCATGCAGACATCACCCACACAAAGAGAAACACAAAAAGCGACAGAAACACAGCGCAAGACATGCAAAGCAGTCTTACCCTGAAACAACTGGGTTGAATGTGCCGAAAACTCCTGGATGCAATGTGGGATGTTAGAGCTACAAGGTTGATGTGAGGAATGAGATTTGCAACATCCGGTTGATGAGGTTTGATCAAATCGAGGTTGCAACATGCATGCCACAAATATAGGAAAAGCGACACTTGGTGGGAGGTTTCTGAAATGATCCTTGCATGTAAGCTCCAGCTGCTAAAAATAGATCCATGAAACAAGGGATGCCTTTGCATGCTGCCTTGGGATAAGCAGTCCACGCATGCAAATTAGTTTTTCTTGGTCCTGGAGGGAACCGGTCAACCTGAAGGCACATGCATCGGTTTTCTCAGCTGAGGGGGAAAAATGCACATTTCTGGGAGGGAGCTAGGTTGGTTGCCTAGAGGGATTGCACAATTTATGGGAAGAGCAATTGAC
This sequence comes from Pinus taeda, assembly GCA_000404065.3. NCBI lineage: Eukaryota > Viridiplantae > Streptophyta > Pinopsida > Pinales > Pinaceae > Pinus > Pinus taeda. The sequence continues at coordinate 76,929 of APFE030936062.1, forward strand.
TATTGCCTAGAAAATCGCAATTTTTTGGCTAAGTAGTCCTGCTGGTAGGAATTGCGAAATTTTTCCAATGAATAGTGACAGGAAGATTTGCACAATTCTGGAGCTGAGTAGGCTGCCAGACATAATTGTGCAATTTCTGGAGGAAAGGTTGGTTCCCCTCCAGAATTGTGCAATTTCTTGAGGGAGTTGTTCAGCCTACAACTAGATCAAGTCCAGAGAAACAACCTGTGAGCGGATGTAACAAGCTTTCATGGATAGGATGTCATTCTACAAGAAAATCATTGAAGCTTGTGTACTTGACAAGGTAAGACATGCTACTATGAAAGGTTGGTAGGGAGGCTCCACAACGAAGCTAAGGAAAAATTTTGGAGAGTGGTTGTAGCTACTACAAGACATTCTTAAGAAAGGGGTTCCTTTCCATTGGGATAATGCAACTCAGAAAGCGTTTGATTCCCTGAAATATGTTCTGATTCGAGAATCTCTATTATATCCCCCTGATTACTAGTGTGACTACTTCCTGTATCTTGATGCTGCCATTTTTCCTATAACAGTGGTATTGTTCCAAGAATATGATGTAGGGATTAAACACCCCATTTATTATCTGAGTTAGAATCTTAATGATACAGAGATCAGGTATATCCACATAGAAAAGTTCCGCCATTACATTTTTCTCTAGAAAACTATGATAGTTTCAGATTGCAACTCTATGACATACATTTTGTCATGTCAATTGTTGGGGGGGGGGGGGGGGGGGAATACTCTAAATGGATCACTATCCTGCAAGAGCTTGACTTGGAATTCATCAAATCCAAGTTGAAGAAATCCTTAGTTTTTGTTGAGCTTATATGCGAACTTCCTTCCCCTGATTCTGAATCGACTTTTGACGATCCTATCCCTGAAAAGTCGATGTTTCTGATTTCATCATCTGACCCATGGTATGGAGACATTCTAATTGATCTCCAAACCTAGACTTTCCAGTCTGATACCTATCGCTTTGAGTAGCGACGTATTTGATACCAAGCTGAGAATTACATCATAATTGGTGACACTCTTTATAGACGCGGTATTGATACAATTTTACGAAGTTGCCTCATGAATGAGGAGGACGAGAAAGTATTGAATGAATGCCACTCAGGGTCATGTAGAGGTCATTTATCTATATACACTACTGTGCAGAAGATCTTATGCGTTGGTTACTTGTGGCCTACCATTTCTTGAGATTGTATTCTCGTTGTCTAGAAGTGTCTTGCATGCCAAATTTATGATCGTAAGATGCATGCTCTACTCACTCCATTGCATCTCATTATCGTCGTCAGACCATTTGAAAAATGGGGTATCGACTTCATGACATGTAAACCTCACTCATTTGGGGGGCATGGTTATATCATTGTAACAGTATATTATTTTACTAAGTGGGCCAAAGCGAAGACTACATTTAACAACATTGGCGAAACAGTTGCATACTTCTTTTTCAATCATGTTATCACACGATTTGGTGTTCCACAATCCATAGTTATGTATCAAGTACAACATTTTTGGAATCATATGATGACCAAACTAACTACTAAGTTGGGACTTTCCTATGAAATTTCCACTCCCTACTACCCTCAGGCTAATGGACAAGTTGAGGATATTAATAAAGTTCTTAAAACTATGCTTCAATGTATGGTAGGGGTCCATAAATTAGACTAGCATCTACTCCTTTATGTTTCCTTGTGGGCATACCGAACCTCAGTAAGGACTACTACCATATTTACACCCTTTCAATTGGTTTATGGTCTGGAATCAATTCTTCCAATGGAATGTGAGATTCCATCGATGAAACTAGTTGCCGAACTTCTTCCAACGACTTCTATAGAAGAGGAGCATTTTTTACATCTAACCCGATTATATGAGACATGGCACGATGCTGCTATAGCTAATAAAGCTCATAAAAAATGTATTAAGGTGCAATACGACAAAAGTGTCAAACCTCATGTCTTCTCAAAAGGATGCCTTGTTCTTTTATATCACCGAGAATCTAATAAGTTAGGCTTAGGAAAGTTCCAACCTATGTGGTCAGGTCCATATATTTTCAAGTGAGTCTTTGTAAAAGGAACCTATGAGTTAGTCAATTTCGATGGGATTCCACTTGCGCAGCCTAGGAATGGGTTGTTCCTTAAAATATACTATGCTTGATCTCATGTGTAGTAACACTATGTACACATTGTCTATAGATGTGTTGAGTGTGTTTGTGGTGTGTCTCTTTAGAGTTTCCTAAGGTTTATGTTGGTTCCTTTTATGTTTGGTTTACATATGTTGGCATCCCTTGAACCGTATTTTGGTTATGTTGATGGTGCTAGTCCTAGTACTCATAACCTATACTCTGTAACATGGGCTATCTTTTCTCCAAGTGGTGAACTAATGAGTCTACAACAGATTTGTATTGGTTCTCTACCAACAATATCATTGAGTATAATGCGGTGGTTGAGCTATTGTTTGATGTTATTTCACATGGTATTCATTGTTTAGTTGTCAAACTTGACTCACAACTTGTGGTACTACAACTTGCTAATATTTATTCAGTTATAAGTCCTACCATCTTTCTTATGTTTTTAAGGGTTCGCCTTCTAGAGAGACATTTCGATTTCATACAATATTAACATGTTTGTAGAAATCTTAATACATTGACAGATGTGCTTGCTAATCATGTTTCAGATAAACATTTGCAATGAATGTAAAAAAATTCCAATACCCATCACATCATTGAAACTACAATAGGAACACAGAAACACTAAAGATATATATATATATATAATGTTTGGGTTTACAAAGTTTGTGCCCGAGACACATATGGCCACATGGCCCATAGAAACTACATGCAAATATCTAAGCAGACAAATAAAGGTGCTCAGATAACAAGCCACTACACAAGCAATCTTGTGCAATAGTCGACCAATATGGCTAGGCACTCTGATGGTGTGTTGTTTAAGTCGCAATGGAACCTAATCAATTGTGATATCATATATCCCATGAGTCAACCCCTCCATGTGACACTCCACCTCAGTTAGGATCTCAACTACATTTAGAAATTGTAGCGCATATCATCCTACTGCAACAACCTATAATGGTTCTACTATTGTTTGTGGTTGTTCTCCTACACCAAAGATATATGAAGCACCTATCGGTCAAATAGGCCCAATATCTGCATGAAAAATTAATAGTTTAAGTCTTGGAAACATCAAAAAACACAAAAAATTGTAAAACTTTAAAAAATTCAAATGGTTGAAATATCTTACCTATAACATCCCATCGCTCACCCTCAAGAAGAATGAGCTCAGGGTCATCGCTGAAATCCATCCCTGTGTACAAATAGTCATTGATCATAATGAACTATTTGCATAGCCACTCAAAGAAGGTTAGTGAGAAGTTGATCACCGACGGACCTGCATGTCGGGACATATGATCGATCCACCTCCTCATCTGTGGTACCCTCTGATCAATGGGTTCAAGCGTAATTTGTTGAGGCTGAAGTAGTGGAATCCATTCTAGGGAAAAAGAGACTAAGATAGAACTGTATCCAAAGTATTTCAACTTTCCCTCTCTTGATTTAGTAAGTTGTTCTTTCATATTAACCAACGCCCCCTCACTCCAGTTGAAGACAGTTGGCTCTAAGCACTCCACATCGTACTGCATGTATGATCTATTAGCCACATGTAGTTTCGAGCTACCTGCCAATCTAGAAATAATGAATAAGATCATTCTTAAGGGAAAAATGGTTACATCTTTTATACTAGTATTTCCATCTCTATTTCGCTTGGATTGAGATATGAAGTAAGTAATGATATAGTCTTTCATTATTTCTCCACCCCTTCTCCCACCTAGGAGAGAGATGGGGGCACCTCTCCTGAAAAAAACCAGTCAGGAAATATATTTCATCTACTGTGATCTCGAGAGGATGTTATCCAAACCAGAATGCTTGTGCTTGCACATCCCATGCATGAACAAGATATTCTAGTAGCTCCATCTGTTGCCTCATACCAGGAAGTCAGGATAATTTCAACAATCCACAATCCTTTAGTGCCTAGAAGGTAATCGGATAATTAGTTGTATTTACATCTTCTTCTTCATGTTCTCTTTCTCTCCAAATGAAATTCAGTTTATGCTAATGAAGACCTGAAACATCAAAGGGAGACTCATTAGGATCCTTTCCATGAAGCAAAACTCAACAAATTTGAAGGGAAACTAGCAAAAAAATATGGGATTTGCTCCCAACACACCCCCAAAGAAGGAGATAGAGCATGGCACCCCTGCCTGCAATGTATCTTGACTTAGGTGCAGCATAGTTTTCGACTCCCTAAGCCTGTGTTGGTCCTAGAGTTAACTTTTAGAACCTCAAGGCCCTCAAAAATACCAAAAAGTTGCATGAAATCATAAAATGGGACCATGAATTGAAAGAGAAGGGTCTTATCTCCTACGTGGAACTGACGACACCTCAAACGATCCATCGGATTGATCACAATCAACTACAGAAGATCGAGGGAAAAAATCTACTCAGAACTCTCACTGTTGAAGGTAAATGTGAAATGGTAAATATGAATAGTGATTTTGGATACTTATGGTTGTTTCTTTCATTATTTTATTCACATTTAATGTTTTGACTTAGTAACAACCTATTTTTACCATGAAACATGTATGTTTAATACTTTTGTGATGTTTTGAGAAGGTTGGCAGCTATTTGACTGATTTTGTCATGTTTTGAACAGATCATTTTGACCGAGTATACTTTTATCACTTTTTTGGACTCTGTAAACTTACAAAAAAGGAACCCCCTGGATTCCTATTTTAGCTCTTTTCAAACTCCCCAAATATGAAAATATTTTCAAGCACTTGCCTTTTCGAACTCGCAAAAGTAAATGAAAAGACGTCTACTTAGTATGAGTTTAACCCTTTTCCGGATTGAGATAGACTAACGACGAAAAATGAATACCTTAGTTGAAAATGGCTAAGAGGTTCTCTTGGGTACTATTTTCTAACTTTTTAGACCTAAGGGACTATTTACGAAAAGGGACATCTGGAGTTTTCTTTTCCGCCTCTTTTTCAAACTCTCTAAACATGAAAAAGATGTCGAGTTTTCACCTTCATTGGACTCGTTAAAACAACAAACATCGATGGACTCGTCATTCATTACTGGACCAAACCACTCCTTTGGGTTCATTAAATATTATCAAAGGGATTCATCTAAAGGATGAAATTACATATCAAGCATATGTTATCCTCCTCAATCTTATTAAAAAATAAAGAGGTAATGAATAGTATGGTTGGGAAATTGGGAAAACATGGTACTCCATTTTGTTAATGGCAGCGAGTTGAAATTGAAAACAATGCTATTCCACTTCATCTCCATGGTTGTTGGGTTGGGAAATCTGATTTTCTTTTGGTTTATCATACCATTTCAAAGCCTCTGCTTTTGGTTTTGAGTCAATGTTGTCAACTCAATTCAGTGTCACCATTGTGTTCAAGAGAAGTCATTTAGTTAATATCTGCTACAATACTCTTAAGCCTTCATTCCATGTCTACCTTTCCTGATATAGTTCCATATTAGCATCATTATGATCATTCTGTCTCAAATCATCATACATGTTTCTTGTTGTTGATGGGGGATACATCAAGACCCTCCTACGATGGGTCGCTTCCTGTCGACATCAACTCATTATCTAGGAAGTTGACTTAGAAACACCCCTTGGTACCTTGGTGCTTGTATACATCAATGACAAGTTTCCTCACTCTCGGTGATTGTTTTACATCATTTGCCTTCGACCTAAATATTGTGTGTGGTGTTCGACATCAACTCATTTATTCCCACCATACAGATTGTACTAGAGTACCTTGAGAGCCATTAACATCATCGGTGGTTTCTCTCATGTCTGTTAATGGATTACATCATTGGCTGGTAATCAGATGATGTCTATATTTTGCATATGCATGAGGGGTCATAGTTTTGGCATACTAAGCTTTAACTTGTCTTTCTAAGACTCAGTTACCAATGCATAAATTCGATGAGTCTCGTTAAGATGTTCTAAATAAAGTAATCGTTCTTCGTCGGTTGAAGTTCCAGGGAGTAATTCGACTCCTAGTTTTAAAGATGGGATTTCACATTCGATAGGTAGGGGGTCTTCTAGACCATAAACTGATTGAAAATATGTGAATCTCATTCCGTTTTGGTAGCAGTTCGATATGTCCAAAATTCCAAAAAAAATCATGAGATGCCAGTTATTTTTTTTGCATCCCAATGGTTCATTGAAGCATTTTGACCAAAACTTTGTTAACAACTTCAAGTTGGCCATTGGCCCATGGGTAATACGGAGTTGAGCTATCGTGACATAAGCCCAACTTAGCAGTGACTTCTGCCATCATGTGATTTTGGAAATGGAAGCCATGGTCAGTGACTATGGCTTGCAGTACGCCGAACTAAATTATAACATGGTTGAATAAAAACAAGCTGCAGTTTCACTGTCAGCATTGTAGGTAGGCATCGCCTTGGCCATTTTGTGAAATAATCAATAGCAATGATGATGTATCCATGCCCCTCGGTCGAGTGAGGGTTACAAGTCATAAAATCAATGTCCCATTTGGAAAATGGGTCAATGGTGATAACTGGGTGTAAAGGAGCAAGTGGGGTTCATTGTTTCCAGTTGTATATCTAGCAAGCATGACACTTTTGGACTACATGAATGCAATATTTTAAAATAGAGGGCTAAAAATAACTGGCACGAAGGATATTTTGAGCAGTGACATATCCTGACATATGACTGCCACAAACTCCAGAGTGGTAGTCATTTAAATCTTTCTCATCTTCCTCATGTGTCAAACACCATTGAAGCACTGAATCCACACCAAGGTGGTATAAGGTATCCCTAATAATGTGATAGGGTTGGTATTGGTACTAGATTTGGCGTCGCTTAGAGCGAGATAGCTCTAATATAAATGTTTGAGTTTGGAGATATATGATGATATCTCCATACCATGGATCTTGGGTGCTAATAAGGAAGAGAGATTCATTAGGAATTAGCTCATCAGATACAACAATGGTGTTTTCAGAGGGAAGGTCAAAAATTAATTTAGAAAAGGCAAGTGATTTATTTGACTTAGCTTTAGTGAACTCTAAGTCAAACTCCTGCAGGATGACAATCCTGACAATCCATTTGGATTATTTCCCCCCAAGAAACTGGAAAGATAGAATATAATTCATGGGGTTGCAATTAGATATCACTACAATTTTGCGTAAAAGAATATAGTGGCAAAAATGTTGGACAACATTAACTACTACCAATGCTAACTTCTCTACATGAGCATACCTAGTTTCAACATCAAAGAGGTTATGATTCAAGTAGTATATAATATGTTCATTTTCGTCGTCATCATCCTGAACCAACACCATACCAATGGTATTGTTAGCGGCGGCCAAGTTTAGCATATAATCGTGATGGTAATTCGGAGGACGCAACAAAGGTGTGCTAATGAGTGCGGCATTTAAATCATCAAAGGACTTAAAACCCTTAGCAAGCTTGACATAATTTTGGATGAAGTGACGAAGAAAATTTTCCTTTTTCTGCAAAATTTGAAGTTGGTGTAAGGAAGATGGAGGTGGTAAATTGACAATGGCCTCCACTTTGAGAGAATCAATGTGGAGGCATTCTTTGGAGACTATGAAGCCTAGGAGATGACAAATTCAATGCAAAAGACATGCTTATGAGGATTCAATTGAATATTGCAGTGTTGGCAGCGAAGAAAAATCACTCGAAGGTCAGCTGGATGGTCTTGACATTTAAGTGAGTGTGTGGGTAAATGGTCAAGATATGGCTGAGAGATATTTTTAATATCGTAGAAAGCATAAGACATGGCCCATTGGAAGGCTTCACCAACATTTCTCAGGCCAAAAGGAAGTTTTTTGTAGGCGAAAGTCCCCCAAGGATAGATAAAGGCAGTCTTTTGTTGATCAGCAGGAAGGATATTAATATAATTATATCCATAGAATACATCCATAAAGGAGAAAATTTCACTCCCTGCACATTCATTGATAATCTGGTCGATAAAAGGAGTAGCGTAATTATCCTTAGGACATGATCGATTAATATATCGATAGTCAACACATATATGGTTCCCTATTTTTTAGTTATTGGAATGATGTTGGAATCCCAATCTGTCAGTGGTATAGGGTAAATAAAACCAGATTTGAGAAGTTTTTCAACTACAACGTTAATGGAAGATGCCTTCCTTGGGTGCACTGGATGAATACATTGTCATATATGTTTCGCATCCAGGTAGGTAGTGATATCATGCACCACAATACTTGGATCAATGTTAGGCATCTCTTCGTAAGTCCAGGTGAAGACATCATGAAATTATTTGAACAGGGTTGTATAGATCTTAATCTCATCAGGAGAACAAGAAGCCCCTATGTGAATATTTTTGACAATCCCAGGTTTGACTGAGATGTCTGTTGGCATTATGATGCATGTGTTGTCCTTGATGGCAACTCACTTGTAACCGAATTTACAGATCATTTCAAAGCTGACTGAATGAATACAATAGAATACTAGAATGAATACAGATGTGACATAATGCATGACAGTTTAGAATATTCAGTTCAGTAAAATCGGAAGTTCAAGAACTATACGCGGGTTTTGTTAAGCCAAGTCACATATGCACGCGAATTCAATGAAGAAAAGTAGTGTATGTTTTTTACACCATGGTATTTTAAATACCATGGGTCCTTACCATGGTATTGGACCATAATAATGAGAGTGACAATGAATATTGATCTTGTCAAAGATTACCACTGGCACTAATGTAGTTTGACCCGTGGTATTGGATAAGGGCTAAACTATATAAATAGGTGAATATCAAAGTGTTAAGGTGTGCAAGTGAAAGGAATTTTTTTATGAATACTTTAATCTGAAGTATATTTGCATTTAATGAATTTAGACTTCTGTGATCCATAACATTGTTTAGAGAGTTTTCGGCGAAATCACATAGAAAATAATTTGTCGACGCGTTTCGAACCAACCAGTGTGGTTCATCGTCAGGACAAGTTTAAGATCCAATCCAACTTAGCTTGTTAAATAGTGTGTGCAAAGACTCCAACGGCTATATTTCCAACGACTAATTTGACCTATTGACCCAAGTCAAACCAATAAAATCCTTGCTATATTTATTAATTATTATTATTCTAAAATTAGTTAAATTTGGTAAATTATATAATAAAATATTTATTTGTTACCTGTATTTGTAAATATATCTATTAAAACCTAACTAATTCATATTAAAATATAATATCCTTGGTATACCATATAAATTATTTAATAATAATAATATTTTATTATAACTCCATCTTAAACCTAATGGTCCAATTAAAATTAATATATTTTATAATAAATTTAATAATTTCTATTTAATAAATAATTTAATAATTTATTATACAAATAATATCCTAGATATATTAAATTACTATTATTTTTAGAAATTAGTTAAATTAGGTTAATGTGCTTATTAATAAAAGTACATATATGTACCAAAAACGAAAATCAACAATATTGGTACAACCTATATTAATGATACTAATTATTTATCATTTAAATCAAAGGTCCATTTGAAACTGAATTATATCCTCTATCAAGGAATAATTTAATAATTAATTTACTAATTTATATTAAGTAATCTATATTTATTTTGATACTTTATTAATTGTATATAATGTTATAATAGGATAATACTAATAGTATAATATTTATATAATTTCATAATATATAAAAGTATACATAATAGAAATCAAGAAAAAAGGGATAATTTATCGAATTACTACTTGAATATTAATAATCCAACAAATGATTGAACTAGGGCTCGAAATTAAATTCATAAAGACCATATTAATGAATAATACCAAGAAATAGCATTAGGAATCCGAGAGGAGAAAATAAAAAAGCAAACTAATAAAAATTATAAAAACCCAAGGGGTAAAGGGACCAACCCCAGAATCAACCCCAAGGCCTTAAAAATGAGGGATAGAGGAGGCTAGGAAGACAGGGCTGGAACCCAGCAACTGCTAATCTTCCATCCATCATCCCTATTAAGATTCTTCGGCCTTTTCTCAATCTTCGGGGCCTCTCTAAATTTACGATGGTGAAACTGCGCAACCTTAGCAATGACTTGAGCCTCCTCAATACAAACATGATGCTTCGTCTTTTCAGCATGTTCAGCCAGGGCTGAGGACTTGGCCCTCCCATGCCTTAAGTCAGCGGAATGCTCGCTCATCCTTTGCTTGATAGAGCGACCTGTCTCACCAATATATGGTGTCCCACAGGAACAAGGAATGACATAGACGCCCTTCATGTCTTTTGGGTCGACAGGATCTTTTACCGACCTTAGGGAGCCACGGATCGTACTGAGAGGTCTAAAAGTTGCGGGCACATCGTACCTCCTCAGAATCCTGGCAATCCTATCAGTGGTCCCTTGGATGTAAGGCATGTTAACCCCCATGACACGATCTTTAGGTTCCCTTTGGATCGAAGGCTCCTTCTTAGCCTTTAGGAAGGCTTTTCGACCCAGGTGTCTACTGTAACCATTCTTCTCAAAGACATCTAGGAGATGAGCCTTCTCAGATTCCAAGCTCCCTTCATCCGAAATTCTAACAGCACGGGTGGTAAGAGTGCTCAGAACCCCTAACTTCTGAGCGGGGAAATGATGAGAAGAAGCATGCAAGTATTGCTCAGTATGCGTCTTCTTTCTAAACACCTGATGATAGAAGGAACCATCCTCCTTCTTAGAGATGAGAACATCCAAGAACAGAAGACAACCATTGTCTTCTTTCTCCATTGTGAATTTTATGGCGGTGGACTGGTTATTGAGATGACTGAAAAAACGATCCAGCTCATCAGGGCCATGAGACCAGACAACGCCCGTGTCATCAACGAATCTTTTCCAAAGCTTCGGTAAAAGCCGAGAGGAGGCCAAGGCCTTAGACTCAAAATCCTCCATAAAGAGATTAGCGACGACAGGGGACAAGGGGGAACCCATGGCAACTCCGCAAGTCTGCTCATAGAACTCTCCCTCGAAGCTGAAAAAGGTGGAGGTAAGGCAAAGCTCAACCAACTTAGCCGTATCAGGGTCGGTGAGCCTATTAATCACCGCCATGGCCTCATTGATGGGAATACAGGTGTAAAGAGAGACCACATCGAAACTTACCAGAATGTCCTCAGGCTCAAGATTAATTTTCTTAAGATCATCGATAAAGGAGGCCGAGTCTTTGACAAAGGACTCAGTCTGACCCACCAAGGGTCTCAACTTTATAGCGAGGAACTTTGACAAGAGGTAAGTCGGACCACCTATGGTGTTGACAATGGGTCTCAGGGGAACCCCTTCCTTATGGACCTTTGGAAGGCCATAAATCCTAGGAGCAATGGGGTTTCCCTCAATCAGCTTCTGGGATAGAGGATTAGTGGAATTGCACGACTTGATCGCAAGAGCGACTGCTCTGGAGACCTTTTTAAGAGGATTTTTCGACAACTTCTTATAACTCCCACTATTACACAGATGATCAAGCATCTTATTCCTGTAATCACTCCTATCCAGGAGGACAGCAGCCCCACCTTTATCTGCTTTTAAGACCACGACGTCATGATTTTTGTTCAAGGCCTTCAGAGCCTCAAACTCAGCCTTGCTGATATTGCTACGGGGAGGCTTAGCCCTCCTCAAGGCAACGGCACAATCCTGCCTAATCGTGTCTTTAATCTTATCAGGAAGGTTCTTAATGCCACATTCCACATCACAGATGATGTCTTCGACTGGGATTTTTCTGGGCGCTAAGGCAAAATTAAGACCTTTTCCTAAGAGGCTAAAGACTGCAGGAGGAAAGGAAAAACTGGATAAATTTATCACCTTATTGCCCTGAGGGAGAGGACACGAACCATTCACAGAACTACCCATATTATCACCACTACCATTAAAGCTATAAATTTCATTAGAAGCTTTATTACCAAGACCCCTTTTTTTACCAAATTTATTAAAATTAATCACCTTATTATTAACTTCTCTATTTATATTATTATCCTTATAATCCATTGTTTTACCCTTATAATAGCTATTAGTGTGACAATCCCTTGTAATATCACTATGTCCATTTATTAGGATCTCCTTCTTACAATTAATTATTTTATTATTACCCTCCTCATAATCCATTGCCTTACCCTTACAATAGCCATTAATGTGACAATCATTTATAATGTCACTATGCCCATTTATTATTATATCATTATTATAATTAATTACTTTATTACTACCCTCCCAATTTATATTATAATCTTTATAATAATGCCCATTTATTATTATATCATTATTATAATTAATTACTTTATTACTACCCTCCCCATTTATATTATAATCTTTATAATAATGTCTCTTAAAGAAATTACCCTTACCCCCATTCGTTACGATATCACTATTATCCATAGTGCTCTTACCATTAATACCAATTTTACATTTAAGATCCAGACCACTCTTAATCAAGCCAACGTCTTCACAACCTAATTGACCAGAAACGCCAACCACCGAGTCGCTAGCACGGATGCACTTACCAGGAAACTCCGAAACAGGCTCAAGGTCACTTGCCGCAGGAATACCTCGTGGGCTCAGCTCAATCGAAGCAAACAAACTAGAACCCGCGCAGTCCGAACCATCCGGGATCTCCTTATTCAGGCAAAACCGTTCCGTAACATCCACGGTCCGCCCCTGATCAATTAAGGGTTCAACACCGTACACCGCTGATCCATGCGTTACTAACAATTGAGCATCGATTTGAGAAGGGAATAACGAGCCTTCAGCCAGACCCACATCTTTGCCGTCCAGATTTGCCGGGAAGTCCTTCCCCACGTGAACTGGACTCAAACCGAATGATACACGCGGATGACCGATCAAGTCCGAATGGGACTGCGCAGCGCTTGGCTTCGGATCAACGTGTGGATTTTTCATACTGTTACCCACGCGAACCTGATTACCACTGCATGATACAAGCGGAGACACGCCTTGATCAACCAAAAGCGAATGGGATTACGCAACACTTGGCCCTGGATCCACGCATGGATTTTCCAAACCGTTGCTGTCTTTCACCAGATCCGAGCCTGAGGGGGGCGGATCAAAATATACCGTCGAAGCGCCACTTAAAACCCAAGACCTCAGGGAGGAGACCTGGTCCAAAGAGACCCGACTGTCTGAGCCATGATCAGATACAGTACCACATTTCAAATCAGAGCAACCAGAAAGTTTAAAAAACTTAGCTGACTGCCTGATCTTAAGTAATTCTTCCAATCTTAAGGACTTCAGCGCTGAACACGCATCAATCCGAGACCAGAGAGCAGCAAGGAAAATATTTGCCAGTTCCAGATGAGCAGCCAGAAGAAGCCTGGACAGATGATCCAGATCCTTCCTTACCCTGCAAATCTTTGATCTGACCAACCCTAAGCTTGCCTTTAGAAAAACGCCACAATTTCTGGGAACATTGAGGCTGTGCTTGATCTTGGCAAAGCTAGGAATAACCGAGGAATCTCTGCAACGCTTAAGAAACACTAGATCAGATTTCAACTTTGTGACCTGCATGCGTGTCCGCTCGAAACGATGAACCTTTTTAACCGCGACTTCTCCGTGCAAGGAAGTTATTAATGAATTTAGACTTCTGTGATCCATAACATTGTTTAGGTACTACTATGGTCCCTAACTTCATTTCCCTACTCATTGATCAGATGAGAGGTACTTCCCATGAGTCCCAGACTACATGGGTAGGATGCCTCGATAGGAGAACTTAATCAATCCTGTCCTCACAGGAGAACACATCAATCCTGCTAAATCGCCATGGGAGAAACATCAATCCTGGCTGCCATGAGAAACACATCAATCTAGGCCTCACAGGAGAACTAGTCATCCTGCTACACAGGAGAGCGAATCATCCTGTTCCACAAGAGAGTGAATCATCTTGTCCCACAAGAGAGCGAATCATCTTGTTCCAGTGCTCACCACCAGGGGAGGGTGAGTCACCCTGTGGTCATATGTTGCTCCAGTAGAACTGCAAGCCCCCCAGAGCTCCCAGAGCTCAATGTATGCAACATGCAGGACCCTTGTACAAGGGTTTCTTGACGACTCCAACTTGTTTGGGAAAATCACAAATTCGATCTTTCCTCGAGGCTCTATCCTGTACATCATCTCAATGCGATGGAGCTTCCTTGATCATCAACTTACCATATCCCAAATAAGGCAGTATTCGATGTCAATCTGCTGGAGCAATTGCCGAATACAAGATTCCTCAAAAATCGAATCCCACCTCTGGTTGTCACAGAGAATCATAGTGGTATTCATCATGTGTACAAACAGCTCACTGAAGAGCTTCAGCAACCCGACTGCCTCACAGAAGGCCATACTATCAGCAATGTATTCTGCCTTGGTGGTGCTCAGAGTCACCGATTTCTGCTTCCTGCTCATCCAGGATATCGAGGCAGATTCCAAAGAGAAACAACACTGAGAAGTGCTCTAGTGATCCTCCATACTGCCTGCCCACTCATCATTCGAATAATCATGTGGTTTTATATTTCGGGCAGTGTATCTCAATCCATGAGAGATTGTGCCCTGAAGATATCTCAGAAGATTCTTGGCACCAATCCAGTGAGGCTCAAATATGAGCTCACCATGCTAACTGCATCCCATATGCCCAGACGGAGGTTCTCCAAGTACATCAACGCGAATGAGTTTATGAAACTCAAAGGCATTTCCCAAATCTGGTCCGACATCATTATCATATAACTTCTGAAAGTTAAGATCCTCGAGGCAGTCACAAGCTTGCACCTTATCTTCCCACATTCAGAATCCAACTCCCTCTGTCTCCTATAAATGAGAGGGTCCGCACCTATTAGACATAGGTGCCGGTATGAGAGGTTTATCATCCACAACCTTTGAGTAATGGTTTGGATCAGTTTTACTCCTAGTGAATCTCAGCTGCATTAGATAGCTATCAATCCTCTCACACTACGCCCGAGGTGCTTTGCTTCAAGCCATAGAGGGCTTTCTTCCACCTGTATACATGAGATTCCCTGATCATGATTCTCAAACTCCTCGGGTTGTTCCAAACCTATGGACCTGCTGCATGAGGGGAAAGGTCCCCTTATAATATTTTCCTTCGGTACATTTCGAACATGTACCTTCATGCTCCTTTTTGAATTCAGGCATCCTAGTCACCATCTGATTGACAGACCTCCGGCGCTGAGTCAATGGACATGGTCCCCAGTGGACTTCCCGCAACTTGATACAACCCTGAACTCAAAAAAACATCTCTCAAAGATCTATTTTCAAACACGTACCTTTCCATCGATAAGTGCCACCCTGTAACCTTTGACTTCCATTTCCGAGATGGACACCAGGTTC
>APFE030936066.1:0-18311 GCA_000404065.3 Pinus taeda
CCAGTTTGAAAATTTATGAAAAGTGGTCCTTGAAAAGAAGTAGGGGGTTGTAGCTCCCTTCCAGGAGAGATTGGAAACTGAGAGAGAGTTGTAGCTCTCTGCAGGTTGCAGCCTGCGTACTGGTAAAGGACTGCACCAGTACAAGACCATTGTAAAAGGAGTTTCTAATTTGAAAGAAAATAGAGACATATTGCAACAGGTGGTTTTCACCCACATTGGGTTTCCACCTTATATCTGGTGTTCTTTAATGTGACTGTCTGTTTTTCTTGCTCATTATTTTATGGTACTGATATGCAAAAATAATTCAAAGTGTAAATAAGGAAGATTTGTTAAAAGAACTAGATAATACTGATTCACCCCCCCTCTCAGTATTATTTTCAACAGAACATTCCAAAGGTTCAGGACTGGGATCAAGTTGAATTCCTTTCTTGTTAAGAGGGAGTGTTGAAAATAGCAACAAGAAATGATAAAAATAGAAATGCTAAAAATAGCATTGCTATAAATATCATTTCAGGATATACTCCAACTGTGTTGAAAATAACAAAAAATAGAAATGCTAAAATAGCATTGCTATAAATAACATTGTTATAAATAGCATTTCGGGATATATTCCAATTTTGATTTGTCCTTGAATCAAAATTGAGAATTAAAATTTGAGTTTAGTCTCACTAGCTGTTTGAAAAATAATTAATTAATTCATCTTGAGTTAATTAGTTGGTAAAATTTCAAACATGAAGTCTTTGTGAAGACATGTAATAGTTATCCCTTTGATTGAGGAAGTTATTCCTTAATTAAGGAGATAAGGATGAGTTGTATTTGAGTTGCAATTAGTTAGCTCAGTTAACTGAGTTAAATCCAGTTAAATTAGTTCCAAATAGTTGGAGGAACTAATTATGAGTTCAGTCAGTTAATGCATGCAACTAGTGTTCTCCATATAACTGAATATTCTCTCATAAATAACTCATGCATGCCAGTTCAGACAAAGACCCAGTTGAGATTAAAGATAGGGACATTGTACTATTAGTTGGAGGAATTTTCCTATAAAGGAAACTCATCCATGCAGAAGGAATTAACTCCTTCAGGATTGCGCAGTTATTTCAAAGGTCAGTGTTGTGTGCGAGGTGAGAATCACACAGGTTGCAACTGGAGGACCCAAGAGAAACTGCACAAGGAAATAGGAGACTTGGAGGACTGAAGGAAGGTACATGTGTTGTCTATTTTGTCTATGAGCAATAGCGAGGGATTGTACTGAGAGTTGGATAGCTTGAGAGCTAAAGCTTTGTGTAATCCTGAGATATTTCCACTTGTATGATAATACAGATAGCCGTGTTTTTAGTTGAGGCTTTCCCCAGAGTATTCTTTTGTGTTTCATGTGTGGTTGAATCTTCTTCTCTGTTATATGTGTTCTGTTTGATCTTGCTCAAATCGATTAAGCTTCCACAAGTTTTATTGTAGAAGCAGATTAAGTATTTTGCTTTAGTACATTGCATCATTAGTTTAATCTACAGTGAGAATTTCTACATGGTATCAAAGCTAGATTTATCTGAGTTGGATTTGTAGAAATTTTTACACTGTCATGCTGGTGGTCAGTCAGTACACCTGATAGTTGTGAGGTGTATCAGTGTACCCCAAAAATATCCACAACTTTGTTGTCATCTCAAGCTTCTTCTGTGCATCTTTGGTAACATGGAAATATACCGATGACCCAAAAATCCTGAAGTGACCAACATCTAGACTCTTACCGTAATAAGCCTCATATAGTGTCTTCATCCCAAGAATCTGATGCAGGCTACAATTTTGCAAATAAACTGTTGCGTTGCATGCCTCAGCCCACAAGTGTAGTGGTAGGCCCTGATCATGCAACATCTCTCGTGTTGCCCCTACAATGTTTTTGTTCTTCCTCTCAACACACCATTCTGTTGTGGGTTATGGGGTGTCGTCAACTCCTATTTAATCCCTTCTACTGCACATAATTTATTAAACTCATTTGAGACATACTCACCACTGTTATCACTCCTCGGAGCTTTAACCTTCTTGCCAGACTCTTTCTCAACAAATGATTTAAATTCATAAAAAATTGTGAAAGTTTGATTCTTCTTCTACATGAAAAATATCTAACATTTACAAGAAAATTCGTCAAAAAATATAACATAATTCCTGTGTTTGGCCATGGATGTTGTCGAGAATGGTCCACACATGTCTAATTGGACTCGCTCTAGAATTGCCTCTGCTCAACTGTCTTTGTCATGAAAGGTAGCCTTGGTGTATTTACCCAAAGTACACCCCTTGCATGTATCAACTTGCTCTAGCGTACCTTTGGGAAGATCAGTAGAGATTTGCTGCATGATTTTCAAAGCCCCATGATGCAAGTGGCCTAATCACTTGTGCCACAACTCACCAATGTCTTGGCTCTGCACCTTCTCTGCTTTCATGCTCAAAGCAATAGAATCCTCTACCTCCAACTTATAGAGATTCTTAACTTGATTTCCTATCTTCTTTACTAGACCCTTGGCTATATGTTGAAGGAAGATATTTCCTTTCGATAAGATCACATCATAGCCTCTATCCTCAAGCATGGCTATCGATACTAAGTTCTTCTTCAACCCAAACACGCACATAACATCTCTCAAGGTGAGAGGAGCACCCTGCTGTCTTTGAAAAGTAACCATGCCCAATCCAGTAGCACTATACCTCCTGTCTCACCCATATCGATATGTATATGTAGATCTTTCTCCTCCAGGTCACTAAATAACTCCTTGTCACCAGTCATGTGGAATGAAGCTCCACTATCAAGGTACCATACACTACCCATCATTGATGACACCATGCATGCAATGAGAGTAAATTCAAATTCAAATTGAGAGGCCAAAGCCTCACTCATCGCTCCTCCTGAGGACTTCTTGAGCAGACAATTTGCAGCAAAATGGCTCAACTTGTGACAATGAAAGCACTTAACTTTCGTCATGTCTTTCTTCTTACCTCCATGGCAAGAATCCAATTTGGAATGGGACTCCTTCCCTTTCCCTTTCCTTGCCTTACCCGCTAAGGCACATTTTTCCTCATCATAAGTCTTTAATGAGGAACCATATTTGGTGTTCCTTCTGATCTCCTCTCGCTTCAAATCCAACCACATTTGTTCCCAATTTGGCAACTTCTCCCTCCCATTGATAGAGTCATGATAGCTATTCCAACTATTGGGAACGCCTAGGAGAGCTAGGCTCACCATATCATCCTCAACAATGGTTATTCCAACTCTTCCAAGCTCATCATGACAGTGAGTGAACTTGGTCAAGTATTTTGGAATGGTCTTGCCTTTCTCCATCTTGATTTTTCGAAGTTGTCTTTTAGTGCCAACTTCCTATGCTCATCATTGTTCTAGAATAGGTCTGTCAATGATTTCCACATAGCATATGAAGTTCCTTCCCATGGAGACTCGAGACAATGTGGTATTTAACTCCCTCAAGGATTATCCGCCTCGCCTTCGCCATAAACTTCTTCCATTCGACCAGATTTTGTGCATCCGATGCTATTGTCTTAGGAATGTCTTGATCAACGAATTCCTTCAAGCCATTATCCTCCAGCATGACCTTCATTTTTTCCTTCTATGCTATATAATTTGAACTTCCTTCCAAGGTATACTCGAGCTGCAAACCATAGAAGACCATCTGTCAATCCTGAAGTATGTATTGCAAATTTGAATTTCAACTGTAACCCAAAACTCAAAACTTCGAAATGTCCTCTAGTATATTTTCTTCAACTCTAATACCATGTAGATTTTCTTATAGATTCACAACTCATGTAATGTACTAAAACACAAGACAAGAATCTACTCTACTCTTTAAAGAATGAAATCCAATGATCGATGAAAACAATAATCGAGAAGAGGAAGATAATCAAAGACACATAACAAAATTGTTTCTCTGGGGAAAGCCGCTGCTCAAAACCCCAACTATCTATTGCATTAATCATAAATCTGAGTGATAATACAAAGCTTGTTCTCACAATAATAATTCCATAGAAGTTCTCTTTTCCTCACGAGCCCACACTGACCAACACTTAGCCAATTCATGCTGCCTACTGAACCCCTATTTCCTTGCGCAATTCCTGAGAGGAATAGACCATATTGAATTGGGAATTCCTTCTCCCATAACTATGCAATCCAAATCTAGGTTCTCTTCTGATTTCATGCATGATCTGTACAACTCAGATCATTCTACAACTGATAGTACATTGTCCCTACACTCTGGTCTCAACTGGGTCTTTCTATGAATAGACATGCATGAGTTTCTCATGAGAGAATCTTCAGTTAGTTGGAGTAGCACTGAGGATCCACCAGTGCACCAAATCACTATTATACCTCTGCTAGTTCCACAAACAAATAGAACTAGTTTAACTGTCTATAACTCAGTCAAATTGAGTTATCTAATTACAACTCAAATAAACTTAATCTGGACCCCTAAAATTTAGGGAGAACATCAAGGAAAATTTTAAGGATGGAAAATTTTCTTGAAGTTTAAAAACATTGGCGAATCTCACTAATCCCTAATATGCAACTATAAAAATTTTATTTATATATTTGCAAAATTATTCAAATTTATAATGATTTTATATATAGTCTCTATATAATGTTGGCGATTTTTATGGTAGAATAATTTTAAATTCTAAAATTTGGGCGAATCATCTTTTATAAAAATTGGAAATTGGCGAATCTTTTTGTGGAAAAATCATGGAAAATTAGCCCACTGGGCAAACATTAGCCCCTAAAATTTTCCATGGAGAACATATACATGACTACAAAAAAACTTCTAACTTGAAATTCCTAAGCGAATTAAGTCAATTAAACTTAATTAACTATTTACAAGTTTCTATGGGAATAGAATTCGATTTTAATTGACAGTTTAATTCAAGGACAAATTAAACTGGAATTTCTTGTTTCCATTTCTTAACATTAATTTCTCAGCTTCATTTAATTTCTAAAATTCCAATTCAATTTTTCTCTTCTTTATTATTGCTTCTAGTGAATCTTCATCCATAAAATGATCTACTAAAATTCTTTGTTTATCACCAATTTGTGGTGTTTCTACTTCAATATCCATATGACTTCTTAACAAATCTTCACCTATAATAATTGTTTTTTATGCCTATAATATTCTTTGAATCTTTGCCTACAAATGATTGTTAGCCAATCCTTTTTTTGATATCTATATAATGACTAGAAGAAGATGCACATACTACAAGCCTCATATAAGGTATTACATTAAAGGGATGACATTGTGAAACAATATCTTGTAAAAAATTCAAAGCTTTCAACATATTTTCAACAATATCATCAACATTTCTATGTTTGACAATGAAGGAAAAAACATATGATGGTAAAGGAAAAGATATTTTTTTTCTTTTCGATACAAATTGTATATGATCATCATTTAACCTTTTCTTGATAAGTTCTAAAGAAAAAATTCTGAGTAAGGAAAGCATGTAGCTTGAAGGGTTTCACCTCATAACCATAGACCCTTAAGGCTATTTAATCTTGTCAAATATACTAATCTCCAACCTTTAAACTTGATTAAATTGGATTTACTTACAAAAGTTTCTTATATTCGAGGAAAATTTTAGGAAGAGCTTGTTATGAAACAAGGTATATACAATGGACTTGAAATCATGCACCAATACCTTAAAGTAATTTTGTTGTTTGTTACTTTTCAACACCTATGTCTATTCAAAAGCCAAAAGGACTCTTCCCTGTTAATCAACCTCACTTGGTATCAAATGTGGAAAGTATGTTGAGTGATAGTATATGAGAAGATGTACTGAAGCAAGATTGATATTTAAATGATATCCAATTCTTAAAATTATTTGGTTGTTCATTGATCGTATCAAATAAATAACAAACATAACTGAATATTATTAACAATGTTATGCTAAGAATAAACGCTAGTATAATTAATCTATATAAACGTCAACATCATAATCAAAGATTATGCAAATCATTGATATGACTTCCCTAATTGATTATTTGAAAATGGAAGAACTTAGAGAAAGCATTAGTTCTAATTATCTTTCTTCGACTTGTAACAATCTTGACATAAAACTACTCCCATTCTTCCATAGTTAATGAATGAAAATGTTGTCCCTACTCATCGTCATTTATTCTTTCCTGGTTATCTAATAATAATAGTAACTTTAAATTTTCATTTCCTGACATTGGAATAATAAGATGAAATCCACTTTTATCTTTTATAATTTTATTAACAAAATCATAAGACAAAATGTACATACAAATAAAATCAAGAAAATAATTAAGTATGGTAAACCATACTATTGAGAAAAAAATCCTTTAAATTTCCAATTAACCTGACATAGGCTCTATTCCTCAAAAAAAAAATCTACTAATAATTTGAGTTAAAAAATATAGAGTTCTTATTCAATAATATATTTAGAATCAAATTTTTTTACACACTTTCATCTTTTTGACTTGCTATATTCCTTTTAGGCCCTTTCCCATTTTTTTTAAATTATATAATCATATATAATTATATATTATTAAAAAAAAAAAACATGGGAAATTTAAGACCTACAACACTTCGAACATGCCTATAAAGTCCGATGAAAATGGCGAAGAGTGGAAAACGTGTATTCTATTTGACAAATAAGTCACTAACTAAAAACCTTTGGCGCTTTATGATCTACCTTTGAAAAGTTGAAAAATTTACATTGATTTTCCTATTTTTCCGAAGATGAGATATTATTAGTAAAAACCACACGTTGAAAATCCACGTGTACATTTTTTATTGGTTGATATCATCTGGTGGTTCAATAAATACTCGATTATCTAGTTGGAAATCACGTGGGAATTTAAACCATAAGCTCTATCCGGTCATAGTCATACCTTAAGCAGTTTCGAAGTATGAAAAGTATAAAAAATATATCGGGATTTAGTTAATTGTTAAAACATTGGTAACCAAAATCCTGTATGGAAAGAAGGAAAGAAAGAAATTATTTTAATGTCTATAAAGTTAAAGATAGTTTATGGGACAGATTGTTTCTTCATCTACTTGATGTATTCGACCTTTTTTCTATAAAGTTTCACAATAAATGCTCCAAGTTTCTCGACAAACCCTTCGCTAAATAGATTATCCCAAGAGCTCGCTGCCAGCATATCTGCATAACTTTCCCTATTGTCTTTGAAGGCCTCACATTCTCTAATGAAATATTTTTCTGTGTCCACTTTTCCAGAAGAACAAAAAATGCATACTCTTTCCTCCCACACTTCTTTTAACCTTTTCCAATGCTCTGTTTCACAATGGAGTTGATGAGAATTAGTCCTTAACTGAGCAATAAGAATTTTGGCTCTCTAAGAGATATTGGCTTCTATATATGCTTTTGGTTGATGACTATGAGTTAGATTAAACACTTCAATATAATACTTTTTTTTTTTCTTCCTAGCTCCTTATCCCAAGTACGTTTGTGGAACGTATCCATAACAAAAGCTTTTATCTCTTTGTTGTTTATGGGACACGCGTTCAAGCAAATGCCCCATTTACTAAACCAGTTGTTATTTTGCTGCATTTATTTATTTATTTTTATTTTTATTTTTATGTTTTGCACAATTTGTCATTAAAGACAACCTTAGGCCATCTACCCTCTTCCATTTGCTCAATTTTTTTTAAATACCTTATGACTCGCACCATAAAAATTGCTTCGATACAAGCAACCCCTGTTTCACTTACCAAGATAGCATAAGGAACTGCACTTTTAATCTTGAATTTGTTGTAATCAAATAGTTCTAAATTTTCTCAATTTGCCTCCACTACATGTCGGATGTACTACTGGCCCATAGTTCACAACCATAGAGAATCATTGGAATCACTAGAAGCCCAAAAAGAGTCTCAGTGGCTTTCCAGTGCCATAACTTTGCCTCTCTACACCTATTTTGAAAAACATAAAATGCTTTCCAATCCCCCAAAGTTCTTTTCTTTCTACAACCATCCCATCTTAGATTTTTGTTGAAGTCAATTCCAAGGTATTTGTAATCCGCAACTTCTTCTAGAATGTTGCTTTAAAAGTATGTTGCCTTCAAAGTATAACTTATGTTGGTTATGTTTCTTTTCTTAGAGAAAACCACTACTTTCATTTTGTTGATATTGACTTGCATCCCCACACTTCTACAAAAATGCTCAAGGGATAGTAAGTGCTCTTGCAAACTAAGAGATGATTTAGCAATCAGAATAAGGTCATATGCATACAAAAGAAGCCTTACAATATACTTGCCCAAATAGATACCATCGCCCCCTTGCGAATTTAACAACTCCTCAAGCTTGTCGATATATAAACCAAAAAGGGTAGGAGACAGTGGGCAACCTTGCTTGACCCCGATCGCTTCTAAAACTTTCAGAAATCCTTGCTAAAGTTCTAATTTTGACTTTCACCTCTTCATACATCCTATGCACAGTTTCTCTCAAATGTTTAGGAACCCCAAGTTCCTCCATTCTATGCCAAAGCTTATCCCTAGGAACCGAGTCAAACACTTTTCTAAAATCAACGAAGCAACAAAAGACTTCTTCCTTTTTCTCCCAAACTTTTTCAATGATGTGCCTTAAAGTTATAAAATGATCAACTGTGGAATGTTTAGGTCGAAAACCTGTTTGCCCTTTAGCACACTTATTACTTTCTTCTGCCCACTTGCTAATTTTATTTTCTAGCATGCTTCCAAATAACTTTGCAAACAAAGGGTTTATCATGATGGTTCTATAATTGGAGGGATTATTGATGTCATCGCTCTTGAAAAGAGGTATTTCCAGACTAGTTGTCCAATCTGTGGGGAGCCCATGTTGTATGATGTTGTTGAAAATTTTTGTAATGTGAGGTGCAAGGATCTTTGAGCCCCAAATTAGATATTCTGCTTGGAGTTCAGCTAAGTCTTTTGCTTTTCCAACACCCAAATTATTAATACCCATCTCTACCTCTTGCATCGTGAAGAGTTTAGTATTTGTTTACACCAAGGGAGGAAGGTGATCTGATTTAGAATATTAGTTTGCAGTTTGAAGATCTTCCTCAGATTATAAACAAAATGCTTTCATTGTGCTTAAGGATTCATCAATTTTTGCAAGTGAAATGAAGAGTTTTTATGTTAATTTTATGAGCAATTTAACATAAATCAGAAACTGAGCAACAACATAAACATGTACATAAAATCATTAAAAACACATTACAACAAGAACATGATAAAGGAGTTCACCCCTCCTAGGCTACGTCTCCTTGGTCCATCTTCCAATGGCTTGGGCCTCTATATTATGCTCAAAAGTGTAAAATCTGTGTTTACAATGATCAAATACTTCTGAAACCTACTCCAATTAGTTCAAAATACTAAAAAATGGCTATCTAGCCTCTTTTTGCAACCAATTTGGTGGAAAACTGAAGAAGTTATGACTTCCCTTTGTTTTCCCACTGTTCGTTCCACAAAATGCTCCACATCCGACAGGAACCCACAATTTTGCTCCAAAATCAGCTAACCGCGCGAGAATTTTTCCACGCGTGGGCCTTAATATGTCAACACTAATTGTCTTATCACAAATCACAAACAATGGAGTTATGCAAGCTTATGGTCAGTGAACGAAATAGGCAATGTGTGATTGCCATGTGGCGGACCCGACGAGAGTATTAACCAGATCCTAAAGTCGCTTCGCATCCGGGATCCTTTCACATTTCGCAATCGGCAGAAAACTTGGGGTCTTGTTTATGCAGGACATGCAGTGTGTTGCGATTTGTGATTGTGATATTGCATTGCAACCCAAACTTGTCGAGGTCGATTCTATATTGCCAACCCGCTTCCCTGTTGCGATGTGCGATATGTGATTTATCGCATCACAACCCTGATCTTGCCAAGGGCCGATTCTGTAACACCTAGCTTCATCGATATGTGATTTTTAGAAATGCTGGAACCAGTGGCGGCTTGCCACTTGGCTCCTCCCGATTCACTAATGGAGCTTGCCATGTCATCCAATCTTGCCATGTGAGTAAGTCAAACCTGAACTTTGACTTGCTCTAACTTCTGCATACGAGCTCCGATTTGAGTGTCCTTTTCACCGTTAGAATCAGAATGACGATTTCTTCAATCTGAAGATAAGTTTAACAAGATTCTGACACTTTTCATTTTTAGCATAATTTTGAGCACTTGATCACTCTTCCCCACTAGATGCCTTTTGGACCCCAAAAGGATCACTCTCAATTGTTCAGCAAGTGAGGGTACAATTCCCTCGCCTTTCCAACCTCCATCCATTTGGCTTTTGAAGAAATTGTACATTTGAGCCCCACTCGAAGATAATCGATACTTCCCTTTTTTGTTGTCCTTGTTCTTCTATCAAGTATAGTGTCTTGCTGAAGCACATCAAGGAATTCTGGAGAAAATTCTTTAGTAGATGGAATTTGTATATTCTTTCTTTGATCTTCAATCAAAGGAGGCTCATACAACCTTAAATTCTCAACATTAACAACAACATAAATTTGCATAAATGAAGGCAAATCCAACATGAAAGCATTATTACCAATCTTTTCTAAAATTCTGAATGGACCATATCTAATTGGTTTTAACTTTTTACCTTCTCCCTCGAGCCTCTCTTTTTTACTGTGAAGCCAAACTTCATCACCAACTTGGAACTTGTGATCTTGACAATGCTTGTCATGCCTTGCTTTGTACTTGCCTTGGATTTTCTCAAGCTGTTCTTGAACCTTTTGGTGTACTAACTATATTTGTTCGATGAAATTTCTTGCTTTATCTGTCTCTATGACCTTGAACAGCAACATCTTTACCAAAAATAAAATCCAAAGGAGATTTAGGCAAGTATCACGTGCATGCCTCAAATGGCTAAGTTTGAGTGGAAGAGTGTTTGGCTCGGTTCTAAGCATGTTGATTATAGTGAAACTATTCATCCCACAACTTAGGATGCTTGCTGCAATACCCACACAGAAGATGTATCATTGTTCTATTCACTACCTCTGTTTGACCATTTGTTTGTGGATGAAAGGCTATACTCTTTTTCAATTTGGTGTCCATGAATCTCCACAAGTTTGACCAAAAATTCCCCACAAAACAAGAATCTCGATCACTAATAATGGGTGTGGGCAATCCAAAATGCACCCAAACATTCTAAGAATACCTGAGTAGTTTTTTCAGCTGTAACTTGCTTTTTACATGGAATCAAAATACACATTTTGCTGAACCTATCCACAACTACATACAAATCATAATGACCTCTTTTCGACAATGGAAGACCTCCTACAAAATCCATAGAAACACTCTCCCATGGTCGTGAAGGAATAGGAAGTGGTGTGTACAATCCTAACTTCCTATTACTAGGCTTACTGATTACACATAATGAACATCCCTTAATAAAATTAGACACACTTTCAAGCATACGAGGCCAATAAAAATACATCTGTAGATGTGCCACCATCTTACTTACACCGAAATGACCAACAATAAGAAAAGTATGTGCCTCTCTTATGATGTTAACTATTTTTCAATACACATTTTGCTGAACCTATCCACAGCTACATACAAATCATAATGACCTCTTTTTGACAATGGAAGACCTCCTACAAAATCCATAGAAACACTTTCCCATGGTTGTGAAGGAATAGGAAGTGGTGTGTACAATCCTAACTTCCTATTACTAGGCTTATTGATTGCACATAATGAACATCCCTTAATAAAATGAGACACACTTTCAAGCATACGAGGCCAATAAAAATACCTCTGTAGATGTGCCACCATCTTACTTACACCGAAATGACTAGCAATAAGAAAAGTATGTGCCTTTCTTATGTTATTAACTCTTTTTCCCTGCGGAATACAACACTTTCCAAGATGGTACAACAAGTTATCATGCAAATGATAATCCAATTCCTCTACTTGGTTACCTTGACTCAAGCTTGCATAAACATCTTGAAAGTCATTATCTAATGCATATTGCTCAATATAACTTTCATGTAAAACATAATTATGCGTGAGTAAAGTAGTAGCACTAACAATAAACCTAGAAATCATATCAACAACTTTATTGTAGATACATTTCTTATACTTGATTACCAAGTGGAATTGTTGAAGGAAACCCATCCATCGGAAGTGCCTTGATTGCTGCAACTTTGATTGAGACTGCAAGTATTGCAATGGTTGATGATCAGTGTGAATGACTGTTTCCTTACCCATCAGGTAGTGTTTCCATATGTTCACACTTTGCCCCAATGCATACAATTCCTTGTCATATGTAGGATAGTTAATCATTGCACCGTAAAAGTTTCTGAATGAAAACATATAGGCTTACCATATTGCATGAGGACTGCACCCATAGTGTAGTCACTAGCATCTATCTGAATCTCAAATGACTGTCTCAAGTCTGGAAGTGTGAGTACAGGCGTTGTATTGTTATTTTCCTTCAACACATCAAAGGCCTTTTGTTGTTTGCCTCCCCATTGGAAATCCTTTTTCACATTGGTCAATGCATGCAAAGGATTTGCTATAAGAGAAAAATTAACAATAAATTTCCTCCAATATTGGGTTGATCCCAGAAAAATTCTTACCTCTGTAACTGTCTTGGGCCTTGGCCAATTTACAATGACATCTACCTTGGAGGGATCTATTTTTAACTCACCTCCTCCAACAATATGACCCAAGTAAATTAAAGAAGTCTTTCCAAACTCGCACTTTGACATCTTAAGATACAATTGTTCTTTTTCACGACATCAAGTACTTTTCTTACATGCATGACATGTTCATCACGGAATTTACTGAAAATTAAAATGTCATCTAAGTAGACTGTGAAAAATTCATCAAGAAATGGCCTCAACACATCATTCATCACATGCATGAATGTAGCAGGAGCATTACATAAACCAAATGGCATAACTAACCATTCAAACAAACCTTGTTTTGTTTTGAACATTGTCTTCCAAATGTCTCCTTCAACTATTCTAATTTGATGGTAGCCACTTCTTAAGTCGCTTAGTAAAATACTTTGCACCTTTTAATTGATCCAGTAAATAATCTATTATGGGCAGTGGGTAACGATTCTTTACCGTAATTTTTTTTAATTCGCAAAAGTCCACACACATGCACCATGTTCCATCCTTCTTTGGCACCAAGACAATAGGTGAACCACAAGGCGAGGAAGATGGTATGATGATCCATTGGATTTGTGTCTTAATTTCTGCGCTTTCTATCACTGACATCCTGTACATGCCAATGTTAGGAAGAGGACAATCTTGCTGCAAATATATCTCGTGTTATATTCCTCTTTTGGGGGGTAACCCCTTTGGCTCCCGAAACATTTCATCATATTGGTTAACTACATCAACCAATTCAGATTTCAAATTTGAATCACAACCTTTAAAAGCTTCATTGTCAACATCATTTTTGGGTTTGATCATGAGAAGCACAAAACTCTTGCTCGAATTCATGAGTCTTTTCATCTGCCCTGCATTAACAAGCGAAAGTTTTGTTTTATTACTATAAGCTCTCATAATATATTATACTCCATGTTTGAATAAAAAATACTTATTTTCATGTCGATGGAAGATATATTTTATGTCATTATCAGCTGCCCAAAACCATGCCACATATATCTAACGGCACAACGTCAAACTCCACTTCATCTATGAAATTTGTAGTAATAACGAATCTCAATTTACACTTTCTAGTAACCTAAAATTTCACATTGTCACATACTCATCCAAGTGGATATGGTTTATGATGTGGAATGGTTTCCAAATTTAAAATTTTGACAATGTTTTCTGAGACAATATTGGCTTGAGAGCTGCTATCAATCAACGTATCAATCTTGTTATGTTTTGAGATCACCTTGTTACAGGTCTATTTGGGCACGTCACTCCTGACGATCAAATCAGTGTAAACAGGTTCTATCAAACTCTAATTCAGTTGCTACATGCCTTAGACATGCCACCTCATTAAGTGCTTTCATCAATGAGAGTTTCCTGACTTCAACCCTGCTGAAGTGCTTCCTTGGGTCACCAGTGCGCCGTTGGTTAAGGGTAAGTGCTCTATAGAGCAGGTAGCCCCATTCAAGGCTGTGTCACAGAGCACCTAAGCCCACTCAAGCCTACGTTGGGCGAGAATCCTCGAAATGTTTAATGGATCCTGAGTATATTCCTCCTTTCTATAGCCTTCTAGAAGGAATCCAATGCTTATCCTATCAAGATGAGCTCGACTTAGGATAGCCTTGGATCATCTAATCCTCTATCCTCTCATCCCTTTGAACATGGAAACTAATCATCCAATTATGGAAAACCATTCAATGCGATATTAATGACAAAACCACTTGCATTCATCTATAAATTGGCCTCCTATCTTAGAGCCAGGGGGCTTGGGATATTATAGAGAAATATTGTTGGTTTAGAGACTTGAAATCATTGTCAAATTAGTGTTATGCTGCTGGATTGATGTTGCTATTAGTGTGATGATGGCCTTGGACTAAGCTAGATGAGTGACATGAGATCAAACCACATTGGGTGTAACTTCTCCTTCTATCAATCAATAAAGTTGTTTGTTCCTTTTCCAATACTTTTGTCTATATCTATGATGAATGTATGTTCGAATTTTGTCAATTCCATTTGTTTACAATAAATAGATCATATGCTTTGATTGTTGTCTTCTTCTGTTTATATTGGAAGGTACCAATCGAGCGAATTTAGTTTGAGCGGAGCAACTCAAAGGAGATCAAAGGAAGCAAAGGATCATAGGTAGGTTCTTTTATCTTATCTGTTTATTGTAGGAAAAGGTTAAACATCTTTACTTCATTTGTTCTAAGTGTAACTACCCACTTAGGGAAGATATACTTATCCGTAGGTATAAATTCCATATAACAAATTTTCAACCATACTGGGGAATGACCATTGTTCCTAGTAGTTATCCCTTGTCTTAGCATCACCAATAGACTTTGCTTGAATTCATTTACCTATATTCAGTCATTTTGAAGCTTGTTTGATCGAAATGTGTGCCTATTTGTGTGCTGATAATGCTCTCTGGCATCAACACACTGTTGTTCTTGACACAGTGCGCTGTGGAGTAGCCTTAGCCTAGAGAAAGTGCTTTGCAATGCACTGTCTCCCACTAAGAGCTGTGCTAATCCCTGTCAAGCCAAAAACCCATCTTTTTACTTGATTTTTTCCAAATTGTTTCACATCTTGTTTGCTGAATGGTCAATGTTTCTTTGTCCCTGAAGTCCAAATTAGCATTTATTTTCCATGCCCACTTTGGGTTTGTTTGTTCAATGTTTCTTTATGTTTTCTTTATCATTGTCGAATCAATCCCAAAGTTAGCTTACATTGATTAGTCTTTACTTTTCTGAAAAATAATTGTCGTAAAGTCTTCATTTATTTGAAAAAGAAACTGTCATAAAGTCTTCGTTTCTTGTGAAAAGCATTGATTGGTCATTTGTGCATTTAGTTTCTTTATGTTCATTTAAACATTAAAGGAATGAAAAGAAAAACATGCATAATGCTTTTAGAAGTTTGTGTGTGCTTGTAGGAATGGTATAGGGAAAGTTGCATTAGATGTGCTCTATGCTATTTGCTTAGAGATTATGATTTCTCTATCCCTTTTAGTTATGATTTTCATTGTTTAAATCAAATGAAAAGAATGTTTCTCATCTTAGTTACATTCTAGGAGTTTCAAAAACATCACATAGTGAACCTGAAAGGCAAACTTTTAAACAAGATCAACTAAAATATATCTCAATTAACCTAATGGAGCATTGTAACTTAACACATAACATTTAGAGGTCTAGGCTAGAGACGTGTTCTAACGTCGTTAAACATAGCAGCTGTTGCTAACAGCCTGCGATACATTCCCAGTGCGATACCTCATTCCACGTATTTAAGTATATCGTAGCTTGTCGACATAATTTTAGGTATATTGGGCAGTGTTATATACGAAAAGTATAAGGGAATGCTCTCACTGTGCGGTTTCGCACTAGACAGCTCTAACACGGATTGGGCCTCCACGTACTTTTGGGTATATTTGGGAGGACTACAATAGCTTGCTATCCATCCATAGGTAATCGAGTTGTCTGCCTTGTATACTGTGATACACTGAAAACAACATTTGAGGAGATTACCTGCACGTATGTTAAGTCCTTGGCTCCTCTGAGGTGGTATATTGTAGTTCACAGTTACTTTTGCCTAGATTACCCTCTTTTTGATTATTTCTTTTTATAATAAAATCAATCAGCAATCGTGGAAGAAAATCAACCTTTACCCTTTAGTTCACATAGGACAACGAGTAAACTGCCTTTATTGCCTAAAGCTACACCTAGTCGGCGAAAGTGGTCTCATTTAACCGAGTCCAGTACATCACAAACTTCTGGTTCTTCATCTGATTTACCAGAGTCACCTATACTGCTACGTATTGTAATTCTAGTTACTCCTAATATTACTGGTTTATCTTCTACTGAGGTGGAACCTTTACAATTACTTATGGACAATGAAAGTGAACTTAGTGAAATGGTAGCTGAAGTTGTCCAACAAGAAGTTGATCCTCAACGAGAGGTTGTTCAAGAAATTCATCCTGAACCCGTTGTTTTTTTACCAGAACATCTGGATCCCAAAGTTGAACAACCAAAAGTTGTTCCCGTATTGGAAGATGATCGACTGGTTTATCCTTAGACATCTGTAACTATTGAGACTTCTCCTTTATCACAGAGTCAAACACCGAAAATTTATTATGGACTTGATGGTGCAATCCTTCCACCCAGTTTGATTGCTATTGAAGAGGAATTTGAAGAAGAAACTTCACCTATAACTCCAACTCATTTTGGACTAGGGCTTTATCTTTATCCTTCTTTTCCTTGGTTAACTTATACTACTCCTCTTGATCCTGTTTACTTTCCAACTCTCGTATATTCATTAGGACATTTGTTGGGTTATTTGACTATGGCCGAAACAACATCCTAGATAGTATCATATGTTACGGTCGCGACAACATCTGTTGTTGCTACTTCTTCGATGTTTACCACAACACCTGAGTCACATATGTATGGTGGTCCATTCGTCCCATTGGGTTACCAATCATTATTTGGAACTCACTCCGGTGTTTCTTCTAGTCCATGGTCTTCACCCATGTCGTCCATAGGAATTTTACCTAGTTCTTCACTTACAGCTATTAAATAGTTTGATCCATCAAGTCAATATCAAGCTGTTCCATTTGGTTACCATCCAATGTATCCACTTTACCCTAGATTACCTCCATATGGAGAACAATATGCCCAATTTGCTTATTCTCCATACCCTGGGGGGCCACCATATGGTAGTATACAGTCATCTTTAGGTCTAACTTATTCTGGAATGACTTTTTGTCAATGGAAGCCTACAATGAATGTTCAACCAAGGTTTGTATATTCATCACAACCAATACAACCTATTTTATCCATACCTACTACGCCTGTCGTTACGACTTTACCATAGTCGTAAGCTTAGTTGATTGTATCTCAACCTTTGCAAGTTGATCCTTCAACCTCTTGCCCTAAAGTTTCAAGTCTACAGACTCAGTCTTCTCAGGCCATTTTACAACAATTGTTTGTGTTTGAAATCCAATGACCTCAACCTAGTTTACCATTAACTAGGATGACTCAGACTTATACTAGTCCAATTTATCCAAAACTTGATCAAACTTATACTAGTGGGCAACAACCATTGTATCAATAACCATGGTAGCCACAATACCAACAACAACAATTCCAACAGTACCAAACTTATCCTGGACTTGGTCAACAAGCCTATGTTGGGTTTGGTCAACAACAAGCTTACCCAAGTTCTAGTCAACAAGCCTATGCTGGTTTTGGTCAACAACAAATTTATCCTGGTTCCCAACAACAACCTTATATTGGATATGCTCAACAAACCTACCCCTATCAAGGTTACTAGCAGCAAATTCCTTATGCTGGAATGCAAAAGCGTATTGCCCAGGCAATTCCATCTTACCCTAGTTACGCTCAACCCAACCTAAACCGACAGTTTCCTTTTGTCGCAACACTTGAATTACCAGATTTAAATTAGATTAGTAATGATCCCATTCTTTATTCAGCTTGGTGGCCGATGATTGTACACAAATTTCCTTATGATATTCCTAAGTTCAATGGAAACCTTGGAGGAGATCCGTCCAATCACGTTATGACTTTTCATTTATGGTGTTCATCCAACTTCCTAAATGATGATTCAGTAAGACTACGTCTTCTCCGGTGAACGCTCACTGGTCTGGCTGCAAAGTGGTATATTGAATTACCACGAGCTTCATTTGACAA
>APFE030936067.1:0-10238 GCA_000404065.3 Pinus taeda
TGCTAGAGTAGTAATTGTAGAGATCAAAGATTTAATTAGGCAAGAGCAGTTTTGAGTAGACCTAAACTTGTGTTTGGAGAAGGACATATACAAAAAAATATGGGAATTCCTCCTAGCCTGTGTTCACTGTGGGAGATAGACATATTCTTGTGATAGGTGGAAGCCCTTCATGCCCTATGTTAGTCTTCATTGGAGCAACGCAGGAAGACTATAGGGGGTTGAAGTCCCTGAGTAGCTGAGAAGTAGCAGTATGCAGTTGTGAGTTATTCACAAGCAAAGTTGTGAACAACTTGATAGGAGTATCAATGCATTATGCCCTTGATGGACTAAGGCACAACTAGTGAGAAGATTAGGTGAGCCAAGGTTCACAGTTAAGGGTAATGTGGGGGTGAATATCCTTAGTTAAGAATCTTTTCATATTGTTATAAACTATTTTGTTTGTGGAATAAGTTATAGTTTTTGGACTTGTAGCCATGGTATGGGCCCATGGTATTGTAACAAAGTCTATTCACTAGTTAATAAGAAAATCAAAATATAACAAATTGAATTTTATTATTTTTATTAATTTAACATTTTATTAGTAATTGAGGCCATATTTAAATGCTTACCCTCATCCCAATATTCCATTTTAAACCTTCTTCTTCTTCTTTTTAATTCCAGCTCTAAAGGAAAAATAACAAATTCTTATAAAAAAATTAAGTCATTTAACCCAATTTCAATTATATATTATTTTATTTTATATTATAAATATTTCTTTTATTTTTTCCATTATAAGTATTTCTTGTCTTTTTAATTTCCATTTTAGTGTTGGGCTCAAATAAAATACTCACATATTACAACATCACATTGTAGCAACGCACTTTTCTCTACCTTGTTGATATCCGTGTGGAAATTCCAGAAGAAGGAAGATCATCAACGTTAACAAGATCATTGGGCGTGGAGATTTTGGCCATTTGTACATGGGTATGAATTTGGACTCTAGAGTGTTCTTCCTTTTGACTAAAGATGAGTTTTGTTCTTATGGGTAAACAATTTCAAGGGTTTGTGTGATCAAAGAATAGGTTTCATCTAGATTTAGAGGGTTTAATAGTTATGATAATGGAGAGTTCTTCATTTTTACTAAAGATGATTTTTGTTCTGATGGGTAAACAATTTTTAGGGTTTATATGATCAAAGCATACATTTCATCTAGAGTTGATGGTTTAATGATTATAATAATGTAGATCTTGATTATGGTCAATAATTCATATCCACAGTTAAGGGTAATGTGGGCGTGAATATCCACAGTTAATTATCTTTTCATATTGTTATAAAAGATTTTGTTTGTGAAATAAGTTATAGTTTTTGGACTTGTAGCCATGGTATTGGCCCATGGTATTGTAATAAAGTCTATTCACTAGTTAATAACAAAATCAAAATATAACAAATTGAATTTTCTTATTTTTATTAATTTAACATTTTATTAGTAATTAAGGCCATATTTAAATGCTTATCCTCATCCCAATATCATTTTTTACTTCTTCTTCTTCTTTTTAATTTAGCTCTTCAAAAAAAATAACAAATTCCTATCAAAAATATATTTAACCCAATTTTCAATTTATATTATTTATTTTATAATTATAAATATTTCTTTTATTTTTTCCATTATAAATATTTCTTGTCTTTTTCATTTCCATTTTAGTGTTGGGCTCAAATAAAATATTCACATATTACAACATCACATTGTAGCAATGCATTTTTCTCTACCTTGTTGATATCCATGTGGAAATGCCAGAAGAAGGAAGATCATCAACATTATCAAGGTCATTTGGCGTGGAGATTTTGGCCATTTGTACATGGGTATGAATTTGGACTCTAGAGTGTTCTTCCTTTTGACTAAAGATGAGTTTTGTTCTTATGGGTAAACAATTTCAAGGGTTTGTGTGATCAAAGAATAAGTTTCATATAGATTTAGAGGGTTTAATAGTTATGATAATGGAGAGTTCTTCATTTTTACTAAAGATGATTTTTGTTCTTATGGGTAAACAATTTTTAGGGTTTATATGATCAAAGCATACATTTCATCTAGAGTTGATGGTTTAATGATTATGATAATGCAAATCTTGATTATGGTCAATAATTCATATCCACAGTTAAGGGTAATGTGGGGGTGAATATCCACAGTTAAGAATCTTTTCATTCTGTTATAAAAAATTTTGTTTGTGAAATAAGTTATAGTTTTTAGACTTGTAGCCATGGTATTGGCCCATGGTATTGTAACAAATTCTATTCACTAGTTGATAACAAAATCAAAATAACAAATGAATTTTATTTATTTATTAATTTAACTTTTATTAGTAATTTGAGGCCATATTTAAATGTTTGTACTCCTCTCCATCCCAATATCATTTTTTAACCTTCTTCTTCTTTTTTAATTTAGGCTCTTAAGAAAAAATAACCAAATCTTATAAAAAATTAATCAGTTATATAACCCACTAAATTTATATTTATTTATATTGTAATATATATATATATAAAATATATTAATGCCATTTAATTATAAAATTCTCTATTTCCGTTATTGTTCTCATGAAAAGAAATATTCACAGATTACAACATCACATTCTAGCAATGCATTTTTCTCTGCCTTGTTGATATCTACGTGGAAATGCCAGAAGAACTAAGACCATCAACTTTATTAAGGTCATTTGGCGTGGAGATTTTGGCCATTTGTACATGGGTATGAATTTGGACTCTAGAGAGTTCTTCCTTTTTACTAAAGATGAGTTTTGTTCTTATCGGTAAACAATTTTTGAGGGTTTATATGATCAAAGAATAAATTTCATCTAGATTGAGAGGGTTTAATAGTTATGATAATGGAGAGTTCTTCAATTTTACTAAAGATGATTTTTGTTCTTATGGGTAAACAATTTTTAGGGTTTATATGATCAAAGCATACATTTCACTAGAGTTGACGGTTTAATGATTATGATAATGTAGATCTTGATTATGGCCAATAATTCATCAAAAGACAATGCACAAGTAAGCATTTTGCATGTCCTTATTGTAGAAAGGGTTTAATGATTATGATAATGTAGATCTTAATTGCGGCTAGCAATTCATAAAAAGGCAATGGACAAGTAAGAATTTTGCATGTCCTTATTGTACATATGAGTTCACTCCTCCCTAAATTTTCTAGGGTCAGAATCCATGAAATTCTATTTTTTCTTTTCACCTTTTTTTTAGTGGTTGATTGTTTGTGTAATGTACTCTACCATGCCAAATTCAAAGGGCTCAAGTGATGCAAGAAAATTTTCTAGTATGATGCAAATACTACACCTTCCTCAAACTTTATTACATGAAATTAAAATTTCTTGTAATCATGAACATAAAATCTTTTATGTTTCATCCTTAGAATCTAATCTTGATGCCTACAGTTTTAAACCATGTTACTATATTTTAAGTATAAGAGACATAGATCCATTAAACCTTACAACTCTCCAAAGCTTAGGTTAATTTTAGCTAAAAAGAAGGAACCTAAATGGATTTTGAATTTAGACTCATTGCTTATAGAAAATAATTAAAAATGGAAGAACCGAAATGGTCTAATAAATTTTACCCACCCATCAGTTTTCAAGACCTTTTCTATTATTCTAAACCTAAATAGAGAGAGAGTAGAAGAAGAAGAGGAGCCTGGATGAGGTGGACCCTGACCTGCTTGATACTTTTCAAAAGTTAGGCATGCCCTTGACTAGAAGAAGGTATTGAACAACATTGTTTTAGATGTGGTTTTTATAGTGTTTTCATTGCTACCATGCATAGGTAGACTCTATAGGTAGTTGAGGTATCTTTTTTTCATTATAAGAGGTAATTTGGGAGTATTTTAATATAGTTAGGAAGTAGCTTGGTAGGGTTGTTCCTCCTGCTAATAACTATTATGATGCATTGTATTTTTTTTTTTAGTGATATCTCTTTCTATTAAATCCCCAAGCACACTTTGTCACCCATGGATCCATTTATTTCAGGATGAATGAGATGGAGGCTAGGCAATTTGAGAGGATTCTTATTGTTGTATATGAGAGGAGTTTTGTGAGGTGAGAGGAGTTCTCTGACATATATTGAAGGATGCACTCCACCAGTTTATGACACCAATCATCTCCATGCCACAGTAGTGTATCTCTATTTCACCAAGGGAGAAATGATAAGTTATCCACTGTAAATAAAGGGTATGTCACAGATGAGGAATGCAGATGTGGGATTTATAATTTTATTATGAAAAGAGGTTTGTGCAATGGAGACAAATCAAGTATTTTGTAGATTTGATTGGAGATTGGTTTGATAATAACCTAGAGATACTCAAGCATTGTTTGGAAAGGTGATGATGCAATTGGAGAGTTCTATTATGTTGCCTTGAAAGATAAATATCAATAGTGGGGGGAAGATGATCTATATAGGGAAGAATTACAGGAGTAGGATTGTTTCTAAAATTATATCTATAAGCAAGTCAAGGAACTACTATAGAGGATTAGTGCACATGCAACCAAATTCTTAGAATGCAAGGATCTTTTCACAATGTGATTCAATGCTCATCAGTGACCAGGAAACTAGAAATACTTATTGTTACATTCATGTACAATATGAGTTTCATTCTAAAGTATGTAATTTCATTTATTGACAGTCCTTCTTGTGTCCTTGTCTCTCTTAATTTCATTGTGGTAGGATTGGAATGGGTTAAAAAATGAAGCATATCATTGAGTAAAATAGACACCCACATGTCACTACATGTCATTGTGTATACTCTCTATTTTTTATACAATTCGAAGTGAGAAATATGATGTGTGCACAACTAAAAATTCTAACGGGCATGATGAATCCAGTCTTAGCATGGAAATCGAGACCAAGAATCATGAAATATCAATAAATTTGTGACAGAGTAAAAAACACAATAAAATATTTTATTGCAACATTGTCTATTTAGTGCAAGGTACTACTAATATTTCTTGATTTTTAGAGATGGCAGATGTCATGAAGATGCCCTCAAGCAATGTTACTGACTTGAAGATAAGATGGTTAGTGCAACTATTTATTTTAAATAGGCTAAATTTAGGTAATTAAAACAAGTTTGAAAATCACTAGAAACACCATCCCCACATCACTTAATTTCCAATTGTACAAGATAATATTGAATAAAATTATGAGCACTTCCATTTAAATTGACTGTAAATAAAATAACAAACAAGGTTGACACTTTTAAAATCTATATCCATCATAAATATAAGACATGACAAGGATGGCTCATAATTTTAAACATTATATCCATCACCAACTATAAGATAAGAGTTAATGAGATGAGAAAACATTTGTCTTGATATAACATGTAAATGTCATATTACATATAACTCATGCATATTGTATCTTATTGTGCATATGTTAGTTTTATAACTTCAATCTGGGAAATTTTTTACATTTAAATTGTCAAATATGTCGAAGTTACATTACACTAGCTTAAATCTGCACACAAATAAAATATCAAAAATATGGAAGGGGAATGAGTAAGCATTTTCACACTCATTTAAAATTTCCCCTTGGATGGTGAAGAACCAATTCAATGTTATTAAAATTTCCCCTTGGGTGGAGTAGTATGTTATTAACCGAAGATAAAGAAATGTTTGTCTCTTAAATGACTGAAAAGGGATATTTAGAATGTTATATAGAAGCTACATTTCATGTAGCTATATCTACCCTGACGTAACTATAATATTCCAACTCCATTTTTTTATATATAACTTACATTTCATGTAGCTATAGAAGTTACATTTACGTGTTTTAGATAGAAGTTACATTTTACATAACTATATCTACCTCGACATAACTATAATATTCCAACTCCATAAATTCACGCTTTTCATCATTTTAAATATTTGTCTATTTTAGTGTGATTATACAATTAAATAGTTGATATTGTTTAAGACATCTCCTATTTTCAACATTTTGAATTCTTAAGTGGGATCTTGGGTAGGGTTTTGTTACTACCATATATTATGTTTTAAGTAGATTGTTTTTTATAATTCACCCAAGAGACTTTAGGAGAAACCTTGAATTGCATGCTTGTTTCCATTATACATCTAATATATGCAATCTTTTCCACGTGAAGAACCCAATAGCCCATGTTGAACATGAAGCAAGTATCTCAAAAATTGGGGAATATCAATTATTCTAATTTTAGAGGGGGATATTAAATCTAGAGAATGCAATGAAAACTATCATAAATGGCTTTTGTCAAGTTGTATTTAATGAAGTCCCACTAGAATTTGCTACTAGAGTAAATCAATTAATGAATTTGAAGCTTGAAGGTAGTGTTGAATACGTGTTACAAGGTATATCTATAACACTGTCTATCTACTTTATTTTAATTCCATGAGATGGTGTCTCAATAAAGTATTGTCTAGTGACGAGTGCTAGATGTAGATAGCTTTCTCATGTCCTATAGGTAAATCATATCATTATATTTCTATGAAATCTTGGAATGTGTTCAAATTTTGTCTCAGATAGGGAAATATGTATGTACTCTTGAATTTATCTATGTTGTAATAAGATCAAGAATAAAGTTTTCATTGCAAATAATTGGGATCTACCATGTAAGTTTAATTTACTACATGAAATTCTTGATTTATTAGATCCCAACTAGTTAGGGTTGAATTTATTTTTGTTGTAATGAGATTAAGAATAAAGTTGTCATTTTAATCACATAAATCTACCATGTAATATTTATTCACTACATGAAATTGTTTATTTGTTAGAGCCTAACTTATTAGGATTATGAAGAGTCATCTTTCATGACAATATTTATGAATGCTATATTCTTGCTCAAAGAATTACATATTATAGAAAGCTGGAAAATAAATGAGATGCAATTGAATGGTTTCTGTTTTAAAATGTGTGGAGGGAGTATAAAATTATTTTCAATTGCAATAAAATATTTTGGAGCACCCACTAAAGTGCTTCATTTTCCTCCTTGTTAATTCCATTTCTACTATCCCAATGCTTCTAGAAGTCCTTCTCCAATGCGATCTCTTAACTATCTTGGATGGAAATTGATTAATTGATTGGAACCCATGGATTATAATTTGATTAAGGGCAAGAGATGAGAAAGCTTCATATTATTCAATATACTCCACAAGTTAAAATCATCGAACAATTTCCTTTCTGTTTAATTGATACGACAATGACTCGAGAATTTTCTAGGATTTTGATACCTTTTCCAATGATTTTTTTTTCTTCTTAAAGCTACGTTCTCAATTAAAGAAATTAAAGAAAAGGTGAAAATGATGAAATGGAAGGATTTTTTGTTTTAGTGCCTAACAATGCCTTGCTATTGTGAAGAGCTTGGTATTTTCTTGACTCAAGATTAGTCACATTTGACTTCCTACCATTTATTTTAATTTCATTTTTTTTTTGTGTTTATATTGATATCCTTGAGGTTGGTGATCTACTGTGTGTGTAATAGAAAGTATTAACTACTAAGCACTCTCAAAGGTGATATTTATGGATGAATAACTTAAATGTCCCTACTTGATACTTTAGCATTACATGATCATGTAAAGAAATTATTAATCAATATTAAAGGGAAGATTATTAACATGTAGTCTTTCTTGGCTTGTCATATAATTATTGCATTTTGGCCCCCCAATAATATTTCTGAGGCTATTTTTTGGTTTTTACTTGTGGAGCTTCCCTTTGGCTTAGAAAAAAGTTAAGGATAAATGTCCATTGCATTGGCATTGGACATCATCAAAGAGGAATTCACCAAAAGTAGTAGAGGAATGTTGGGCAGTGGAGCCCCCCATAACATGTTTTTGGGGCTTGAAGCCCGAGTTTTGGTCAAATGTAATGTAAGGATACCACAAAATGTGAGAGTCTAAGTTTGTCTGCCCTAAAATAATGTAAATTAATGTAAGGTGTGTCGGCCTACCCATGGTCCACGGACCATGGAATTGTATAAATAGAGCAAGGAACTAAGTGTAAAAGTTAGTCTTGATGAATCTAAAGATGGAATAGATAGATGTCAAGGCTTGGTTAGAGAATAGAAGTAGATTTGAAGGTGTTGGGTCGAAGTAGAGGATAGAGGCTCTGCAACTGAGTGCACAGAGGCCTAGTATAGTCTGCAGCTGAGTACACAAGAAGGAGTTGCGTCTGTACTAAACAAAGCTTTGAAGACATTATTAATAAAGATCAATTGGTTTGATATCTTGTGTATTTAGTTCGTAGATCTATAATTGAATGTAATGTGTTAATAATAACTATTTATTTATCTATGTGCACTTATATGTATGCCTATGATTGAGAATATTTTTAGTGATTAATGAAAAAACCCTAATTAAGGAAGAATCAGGTAATTAATGTTGGTCACATTGCGACTAAAGCTGCGCGAAGGGCACCAGAAGCTTTTGGGTATGCATAATCTAATAAGCATGAAAGCTATATCAGGCACCGATCTCCCACATCCAGACATCCTAGGGTGCAGAAACCTGGTTCTAGCACCCTCCCATACTACCTCGGGTGAGACCTCAGCTCGTGTTCCATAGACTATTGCTGAAAGGGCTGGTAGTACCGGGATTTGATTAGTTAAACTCACTATTGAACCTGAGTCAGGCCCCTAGTGGCCAAAAAATGGTTTCGTTGCCAGGACTGGGATCTGCCTAAGGGATGTCTTATGTCGTGCCACTAGATCCCAACTAAGAAGGAAATTGAAGAGTGGTTGGATCAAAAGATTCACGAGTTTGCAAAACAGGAAAAGAAAACTTCGCAGCTATGTGAGAAAAGGTGGCTGGATTGCTATGTGTATACGGAAATCCACGAGATTTTCTTTTCATCCTTTCCATCTAAATTGTATGATTGGATCGCGAGATTAGCCGATAGTTAGGGAAGGTATAAGATCGACCAACCAATAGTGTGGAACCTGGATTTGGTACGCAAACTAGAAGCATTAGAAGACAAGATCGCGTGAGCTATATAACACTGGCTCGACTAGATAATAGGCGGATTCATCATTGAGTTCATGATAGACACGATGTGAGTTACAACGAAGTTGAATGATATTTTCTCAAGGGACCATGAGGTAGGTATATAAAATCTTTGAATACCTGGATTAAGATGTTGTTATGTGAAAAGAGGGTTATTTGAATACATTAATGTTTGGGATGACGTGGAGCAAAAATACCTACAAAGGTAGCAAGGAATTAGAAAACAGTCTCCTGATTTCACTGTCATGAGAGAGTGAGGAAGATCTTGCTTGGTTCTCTCCAAGAAGTGTAGTCAGGTTGATAAAGCAACGCATTCCACAGTTACTACCTCCACCCATGCCACCATGTTGGGTTGTGTTATATTCTTTCCACGACTAACCTATGTTTGGTATCAGAGTTGTTTTGGCTTCAAGGGGACACCTTTGTTACTGAGAGGTTTTGC
Source organism: Pinus taeda (assembly GCA_000404065.3). Taxonomy (NCBI): domain Eukaryota; kingdom Viridiplantae; phylum Streptophyta; class Pinopsida; order Pinales; family Pinaceae; genus Pinus; species Pinus taeda. The sequence continues at coordinate 9,445 of APFE030936067.1, forward strand.
TCGGGCCTGTGGTAGACCCTGTTCAGTGGGAGATCTGCGAGATCGATTCTGGTGGTGAAAGAAGATGGCGAGTAGCAGAAAGATAGAGATTGAGAAGTTCAATGGTTAGAGTTTTGGGTTGTGGAAACTCAAGATGGAGGATCTGCTGGTGGATAAAGATCAGTGGATCGCGGTAGATCCGGGTACTAAACCAACGGGAATGACCGATGAAGAATGGAAGAAGTTGGATCGAAAGGCGAAGAGCACAATACGATTGTGTGTCTCAGATTCAGTATTGTTGAATGTATCAGGGGAAGCTACGACGAAGGCTTTATGAGACAAGTTAGGGACTTTGTACCAATCTAAGTCTCTGGTGAATAAACTGTTCCTGTGAAAAAAGCAGTATAACCTGAGGATGAAAGATGGACACTTGGTGACAGAGCATCTGAATGCGTTTAATACTGTGGTAAGTCAGTTATCATCTGTTGATATTAAAATTTGAGATGAAGATCAGTGCATCAGTTTGTTGTGTTCTCTACCAGATTCGTGGGATAGTCTGGTTATTGCAATAGGTAGCAATGCAACTGCTTTGCAGTTTGATGAAATAGTCTCAGCCTTGCTGACGGAGGAGATGAGACAGGAAAATATGGACAACCAGAATGGTGATGCCTTGTCTGTAAGGGTGGACCTAGAACAGAAACAAAAATAAGTCATCGAGTGGGAGATCTAAATCTCCAGGAAAACCTGTAAAGGTGGTGTGCTGGAAATGTGGAAAGGAAGGGCACTACAAAGGGACTGTAAATCTAAAGCTCCTG
>APFE030936068.1:6697-21622 GCA_000404065.3 Pinus taeda
ATTGAGGACAACACTTTTTGAAGGAGAGGGGCATGTTAGGTCCCTATACTACTAGTGTAACCCCTTATTGTTATTAGTGTAATGTAAAGGAGGTTTCCTAGTAACAATAAGGGTTTACACTAGTAGTATAGGGTCCTAACAAATTTTGTAGAATATTTCCTACAAATAAGTCAGCTCTGATACCATGTAGAATTATTGTAGATTTTTTCTAAAAATCAGTGAACCCTGATACCATGTAGAAACTTCCCACCTGTAGATCAACCAGGTGATGCAATATACTAAAGCAAAACATTTCATCCACTTCTACAAAATATTTAGCGGAAGCTTAATCAACCATGTGCAACATCAATAAGAACACATATAACTGATAAGAAGGAATCAATCACTTATAGCACCGAAGAATTTACTCGGGGAAAGCCTCAGCCTAAAATCCCAACTTTGTATTATCATACAAGTCGAAATATAGTCTGGATTACACAAAGCGTTAGCTCAGAAGCTATCCAGCTCTCATTACAATCTCTCTGCTACTCATAGATAGTCAAAGGCTTCACACAAACCTTCTCTTCTACCCTCCAAGCCTCCTATGTCCTTGTGCCGTTTACTTGGGGTCCAGTGCTGCCACCTGTGTGATTTGGCCTCATCACACACTCATTAATCTCTGATTAACTTCACAAAACAGAAGGAGATAAATCCTCATCATGGATGAGCTTCATTTATAGGAAAAATATTAATCCAATTGATAGTACATTGTCCCTTCTCTCATCTCAACTGGGTCTCTAATAGAACTGACATGCATTAGTTATCCATGAGTGAATACACAGTTATCTGAAAATAATAGTTGTCACATGCATGCAAGCATCAACAAACTATATCTCATTAATTTAACAACTTGTTAAATTAATGTAACTAAACTTGACTAAGTTAAACTAATTCAACTGATCCTCTCAATATAGAACTCATCCTTAATTCCTAAATCAGTGGAGAAAATCAAGGACACATTCCCCAATCAGTGGAGAAATTATTGCATGTTCTCACAAAGACTTCAAGTTTGATTTTCCTTAACTAATTAACTCAAATTGAATTAATTAATTAATATTCAAACTGCTGGTAAGACCAAATTCGAATTTTACTTCCTATTTTAGACCAAGGACTGCCTAAAAATAGGAATCCACACTACACTGCTAAAAATAGAACTTCTATTTTTAGCACTTCCATTTTTCATTCCCTGTTGCCCAATCTAGCACTGATGCCCAAACTGCTATTTTTAGAAATTTCTTGTTGCCACTTTTCAACATATGATTCCTCCAATGCATGAGCAATGGTATCATGTGATTCATGTGGAGTATTTGGATTATGTGAACTAGACTAATCTTCAATGTAAACATGTGAGCGATGAGGAGCCTTGGGTGTTTCAACAATTTTTTTATCTAGAGTGGAATTGACCTCAAGATAGTGAGGGCCTAACATACCCATTTGCTCGAGCTGAAGTGCCTTGACATCTTGTGGTGTTCCACTTCATCAATAGGTAGATCATCAAAGACGTGTGGTTTAGAAATATCAAAAGTGAATGGTTCATCATCGTGATTGAATGAAGGAGAAAAGAGATCATGAAAAACACGATTAGAAAACTTGATGTGTTCATCGGAATCCTCATGGTCTGATGAATCATACAGGGGGGTTGATGAGAAGCAAGAATGTTCAACCTCAGCATTTTCAGAAATGACAGATGAAATATTGAGTGGATTTGTAAACACAAATGTGTCCTCTCCACTATGTAATGACATACTGACATCCAGTATATTCCGTGAATGGTTGGAAGTAGATGCATCCGAGAATGTATTCTCACATGGAAAATAAACAATGGCAGAATCACGAAAGATGTTAGGAAAAAGCGAATGAGGTGCAGACAAAAGGAGGTCATCCTTCATTGAAGGTTCTTCTTCATATTTACACATGTACTCATCATAAATGATAGCACAGGTTGGTATTTCAACACCAACTCTTTCAGAAACTTGATCCTCATGAACAACAAGTGTGGAGTCTGGAACGGGAGAACACAACACAATACAATCTGGAGGATCAATAGAATGCGTGGATAGAGGTTGAGGAACTAAATCCACATGACAACCAATAGTATTATCATCCAAATATGCATAAAGATCAAGAGCAGGTGGGGTGGGAGGATGTGACAGTTCAACAGATAGATGTGCACCTTTTCCCACCTCACATGACGGAGCTAGAGCTGTTTGATGAGATGAGGATGGATAGTCACTTATGACAGCGACTGTGTCTGCCTTGGATTTTGAAACTCGAACACCGAGGTATGATGGGAGGGGTTCAAATGATTCTAAGATATGCATATTCTTAGATATGTGATGAGGAGACTAAAATATTTCATTGAAAATTCCTAATCCATTTCATCCTTTGGAAATTGGTAGGCGAGATTATGAAAATGATACTAGAATTGCGCCATAGATTCATCAGGAGCTTTCCATAATTGAAGATTTTTTTTATTAAGTTCTTGACGGTCAAAGTTATGGAAAGCATGAGATAACACTAAAACAATGTGACCAAATGAGTTAATATATATTCCTGGTAGTGTGTTAATCCATTCCAATGGATGCGCATGAAGTGTGAATGTGAACAATGTGCAGATCACAGAAACTTCTTGGGATTCTATGTGTTCACATAGATTCTAAAAAGCAAGACTATGCTTATCCCAAGCTATTATGCCTTCACCTGCATATGTGTTCTATGACAAGAGATTCCAGAAATCCTCTGGGATTTCAAAGTCATCTCCATAAGACAAACATCTCGAAGGATGATGAGTAACATAAGACATGATAGATGTGTGAAGATTCAAAACAAATTTAGAGAGCTCATCTTGTCATATGGCCCTCCTTCTAGCACTATAAATGTTGACGATGTTGGACCAACCAACATGTTAGGGGATCTCCTTGGTAAGAAGTCCCACCTAGACCTCATACCGTTTTGAGTAGGAGTCCTAGCAGTGGATAGTAAATTTGTGCGTTGACTATGATAGCGTGCATAGGTAAGCAAGATATCCTTGTTGAAGGAAAGTGTGTGACCTTGTAGCAAGTCGGGAGAGATGCATGGGGAGGTTGTAACACATGGAGGTGGAAAAGAAGTGTGCCCCTTAGAATCTTATAATAGTATGTAGACTAAAAGAAACACACGAGCTTAATGGAATCACAAACTGGAAATTAGAATAGTAAAAAAACCAAAGTGATGCATTAAACCAACAACACGCTTCAATAAGATTCATACAATCACATATGGAATAGTCCATACATCAATGCATAAGTAAAACTACATACATTGCTAAAGTAACCAAAATATTCAAACTACAATAATAACATATGCATGACATGTGATGACTCTGTTATATTATATAAAGTGAAATTTCCATCCATACATACAACCATGATAGCCACTAGCCCCAATAGTGGAACATTACAGTCAACACCGCGTGCTCCTCCAAAGAGATGTGCTTTCTCTACACTATGGAGAAGCCAAGGCTCATCACAATACTCTCCAAGCCCTCTCTAAGCAATCCCTAGCAAAAGTTTGGCTCCCAAAAGCCTATTCTATGTGTTATGAGGTTCTATTTATAACAAAGGGTTGGGTGACCCTTGACATTCCCCTTTGTGACTCTTGGAATACCCTCATGACTCTTTACATTACATATCACTATTTTTATTCCACTAATGACACTTGGAATTTTACTTTACATCATGTTTTACAAAAATGATACATTTTTTACATATACCCATGTGGGACAAAATTGGCTTGGTTCAACCAAACAAGACAACACTAAGACTAGGGAAATTATGGAAAGACCATCTCATCAACCTTCTCTCCATGATCCTTAGTGATGAACTAATACCATTCTTGATAGTGTGTAATGGTGTCTGTGTACTCTTTGATGAAGTCCTTCTCAAAATGAACTCTTGCCTCCAATTCTTCCAAGTATACTGATTTGGAACCTCGATCCAGCTCATCTTATAACATGCACAACTTATTCTTGAGCATGGCCAGACCGACGATGTACATTTGCATGTTATCTGTGTTGACTAACAAATTTGCGCTGGTGACCGTGAGCATCAATTGATTGAAGTACGCATCAAGCTCCAATCTAACTTGGTTCTTCTCTTTGGCCTCAATGAGCATACCAATTGACTAGGTGCCATACTTCCTCACCACGATATCCAAACTCCTGCACAACCATGCATACGAAGCGTCGATACTAGTGATGAGTGATGGGAGTTCCTCATAGTTCTAGATCTGACTCTGAATACATGATTTTTCCAACTCCAACTGTGGCTTCATCATCTTGTGCAAGTGAAGCAGGGCTCCCTTGTACCTCATTTTCCAAGTTTGTACATGATCAACTGCGACATGTATGTCTGCGATCACTGCTGATGACCATGTAGGTTGACAACTACCTTGTGCACAGTGACGAACCTGTCATATAGTCTCCACATGTTTTCCTCAAGAGCCGGTAATTTAGCAAGTATGGCCATCTTCATCTCTGCTCTGGAGGATCCTGTTGATTATTTCTCTCTCTACTTGATCGCTTGCAATTCCTTAGCCATGCACTCTTTTTCTGTTATCAAGAACCTAACATTTGAGCTAGTGGCTTTAGCATAAGCCTTTGTAGAATCACCCAAGGTAGCTGGATGTCTCCATACATCTGACACAATCACTCGTTCTTCAAAGTTCACAGGTGATGCATGCTCAACCGGGGTGTGCGCTCTATGTGCTTGTGAAACTCTGTGTTGCGACTCATCAAAGGTTATGTTGTACATATTTTTCTCCAAATGGTCCCCAAGGTGAATGGTATCCCCTTGTTCACTCGGGACTTGCTCTGTTGTTGGAGCTAGTGAAGCCTGTGGAGTGTCCTCAACTGCTATTGGCATGAGGTCTATCCTAATCTTGTTCCGATTGCTCCACCTCCATGTCCATTTGTTCTATTATATGTTCATCCTATAGAGCAAGTTCTTGTTCTTGTGACTTCTCACCTTGTTACTCATCTACTGTTGGTTAAGAGTCCTAAACTTGTATTGGTGCAACTTGCACTGTCTACGCACCTTTCACTTCGTCCTGTTCATGTTCATGTTCATGCTCATCCTGTGCTTCCTTCTCTCTTCTGTACAACTCTTGTTATTCCTTGAGCTTCTATTGGACTTCCTAAAACATCCTCTTAGTATCTTCCAACCTTTTATTTTCTCTCTTTCTTTGCACAATCCTCTTGTTGCCTCTTCGTGTCTATCTCCAAAGCTACCTTTTGCACAAGTGGGTCTTCCTTAAACTTGTAGCTTTTCTCTGGCTCTATGGCTTCGACAATTTTCCTCTTACCTTTGTCTTCCACAGGTTTTCTGCTTACTGTTACTATTGTTGCTACTCCCTGCGGTACTGCTAGCCACTCCACTATAATGCTGACTGGTTCATTGAGCCTAAAGGAGTTGTAACAATATCTCCATGGGTCTACCTCTGGCCAATGAAACGTCTCATCGATCCAAGGGTAGTACACTCTCAGATAGTGGCCCCTGCATAAACCATGTGGGTTGTATGGGTTGAAACTCCTTGTGTTGAACTTAAACTTCTTGAAGTCTTCCACTTTGGCATCTGCTTCTTTCAAACTCCCAACCGCATACAACCCAATTCGCACAGGAAGCATGGGCCATGATGCCTTCTTCTTCCTCTGTAATCTAGCTGAAAACCTTGTCAAGATGTGGTATGCAACCTCTTGCATGACCAACTTGTCTATGGCAAACCTCGACAACAAATGCATAGATTTCTTCAAATTGTACATTTTGATGAAAGTTCCCTTGGGTAAGGTGTACCAATCTGCGATGTTTAGGAATTCCTCCATAGTTTCTTGGTACATGCAAGATGGATCCTATTCAAATATGATTGTGTACAAAGGGGTGATGAAATGATCACATATTCTAGCCATGACTCCTTGGTAGCTGCAATTTCAGAGCAAATTGCAATATATGTTCACATAAATTTGTGAAGGTGTCCATGCCCAACCCATGCCAAGAAATTATTGATGAGCACAGATTGCATTGAGAAGGTATGCGGAGATGAATAAATTTTCTTTCTGATCCTTGGGTGGAATCTGATCATTGGATAGATGCACTTTCAACTGAAGAGCCAACATGTCAGACCAGTTGAATGGTTTCCTTCATTTGCTTGGTGATCCAACGTAGCAACCCAACTCTGTAGGAAGGTTTATGTGCTCCCTTGGACATACAAGAGGAATGCGAAGATGACCAAGAACTGATATGGCTTCCTAATGTATTCATCCTATATATTTGGTTGGGTGTCATCCTAAACTTTGTTGGCTCCTTTACCCAACACTTCAAGATATCTCTTGTGTTCGTGCTGCTATTGGGAGTGTAAAACAGTGCATCCATCTTGCTCACTGGGAATGGAAAATGATATATCTCCAAATAATCCTTCATCTTGATAGAAGCAAGCCTTGCTCCAATGACACTTCCTAGTATCATTGTCTTGGGATCAGTGTGTGAGACAATCCAGTGGATCACATCTACGCAAGGAAACATGAGAAACCTGCATGCAAACTTGTATAGTCCTAACTTATGGATGTTCACATAGACCTGTATATCCTCCAGATTCTCCTCAAAGCTACCTAAAAAGATAGTTTTTATGTCTTTCCATGTTATGTTGATATCCTTCTCGATGAACAGGTGTGTGTCAGTGTACAAAGGCAAGCTCATTGAACCTTATTCAAGCGCCTCCCTGGTGCTGCTCTCAATTGTGTCTTTTGATCCTACTCTTTTGGAAACCATTGTACCTGTACTGTTGAGAGATTGATCAACACATGTGATACCTGGAGATAGAGAAACACTCATGGAAAGAAAATGTCAGTTGAAAACCAAAAGCAACTTGAGGACTGACATGCAACACACCTAGTTGACTGTTTGGGAAAATTGCATAGTTTTGTCTCAGAGAGGCTAGGAGACTGACAACTGAAACTGTACAGAGCATAGTGTAGGCTTATAGTGAGCTAATTGTCTGATGAAACTTCATAGAGCACAATCCATCTTGGCCCGATGAGGACTGGAACTATGCAATGCGTAGTTTTAGTTAGCATGACTGCTGCTTGGGAAAGTGCACAACACAATCCTAGGGACCAACTGGGGCACTGTCTCCCAAAAATGTGCAGATCATAGCCTAGGAAGCTAGTGAAAGGTAAGATCTGTGAAATTCCTAGGAGCAAGACAGAGCCTTCCTTCCCAAAAATGTGCAGTGCAAGCCGTGCAAGGCAAGGTCCGGGCCAAGGCAACACAGATTCACCAACGGGCAACTGAAAATCACTAAGGACTGAATGCATGTGCAAAGCTAGTGTAGATATGAGTGAAATAAACATGCATGTGATTCAAGTGAGTGTAGAAATTAATCAATCGACAAAACCAAGAAGCTCAAGAAGCAAGTCATTGAAACGATGACTGTGAGGGAAAAATCAATATTAAGCATGCGACACTAAGGAAAGGTAATGAAAAACTTGAAACACCAATGTTCATTCAATAAAACCAAGGAAACAACACTTATACAAGCCAAAAACTAAAAAGAAACAGCGAAATCAGAAGAAAAAAAGGCATGAAAAGCAAAACTTAACCAGAAAAGTTGCGTCGACCATGCTGAAGGTTCCTAGATGCCTCAAGAATTTCAGAGTTCCAAGATTGAATGTGAAGAATAAGATATAAGGTTTTGATTAAATCTATTTGGTGAAATTAGGGTTTATGACGCGCATGCCACAAATCTAGGAAACAACGACACTTGGTGGGAAGCTTCTAAAAACAATTTTGCATGTAACTCTTGCTGCTAAAAATAGATCCCTAAAATCTAGGGATTATTTTTTTCTTTTTTGGGAAAAGCTTCCCTACATGCAAGGAAGGATTGTGCAGTTCTAGAGTGAATTGGACAACCTACTGGTGCATGCAACAGGCAGTCAGTGAGGTAAAGCTTCTATGTTGTTTATGGACTAAGGGGCCTTGGCTAACTGGCCAACTCTGTGCAATTTTACAGAGCAGTGATGTTGGGTTTCACTGCGCCATTCCAGAGGGAAGTGTGGGTGGCCGGTTCTATGCAATTCTAGAGAACAGTGTAGCTGGCCTAGCTACTCTATGCATTTCTGGATGACAATGCAGTTGGGTGAATTTCTGCGCAATTCCTGGAGCGTAATTTTCCATAGTAGTGTCAGTTGGACTACTCTGTGCAATTTCCAGATCAAGGCTGCCTTTCCTTCTCTACACAATTTCTAAGTGTAGGGCAGTTGTTGGGCTGCTCTACACATTTCTGGAGAGGAAGACAAACTTCCCCCCAAATTTGTGTAGTTTTTCCCGACAATCGGTTGACCAGATGTGGACCAAGTGTTGGGTGTGCTTGTGGTTGAACAATGGGACAAGTGAGTTGTACACAAGAAATGAAATGATAGATGAACTCGAATAAGCACAAGTACTTTATCAATGTAGGATAGCTACATTTATTTCGAGGAGGGAGGCTCCAAAACGAAGCAAAGGCAAAATTTTGGAGGGTGGTTGTAGCCACTACAACAGAATCCTATAATTGTACACAACTTGAAAGGAACAAACAAGAAAAATAACATCACAAGCTAAAATGTAGAATAGTCCACAAATTAAAGTGATGAGTTAATCCAACAACACACATTCAACAATCTTCGTACAATTGCATACAAAGTAGTTCATAAGCAAATGCGTAAGTTAAACAACATACACTGCTAAAGAAACTAGAATAGTATAACTACAATAACAACTGATGCATAAAAGTGTGCTAGCTCTCATATTATTATTATTATAAGTGAAATTTCCATCCATACATACACCATCGATGACCACTAGCCCCAACAATGAAACATTACACTCAATAACACCTACTCCTCCAAATAAGTATACTTGCTCTATGTTGTGGAGAATCTAAGGCTCGTCAAAATAATACCAACCCTTTTCTAAGCCTAAGCCTAGACAAAATATTAGCTCCCAAAAGTGCATTCTATGAGTTATGAGGTTCTATTTATAACAAAGGGTGGGTGACCCTTAACATTTCCCTTTGTGACTCTTTGACTACCTTCATGACTCTTCAACTTCCTTAAAAGTAACTCATTACATGAGATGATGACCTTTCACATTCCACTAATGACACTTGGAATTTCACTTACAACATATTCACAAATAATATCACAATTTCCACATATACCCATGTAAGACAAAATAGGCTAAAAACAGCCTAACAAGACAAAACAATATGACTCTGAAGTTTGGGGAAAGACCAACAAGAGAACCTCCACTTGGTGCTTCTTGATCACATATTGATGCTAAGCTTGGTACGATATGATGATGTCCCCAAAATTCTTCATGGTGTCTTTCTGATAGCAAACTCTTACCTCCATGGCATCCAGGTATATGGTCTTGGAACCTATGTCTAACTCGTTCTGAAGCATGTGAAACATGGTGTTGACCATGACAGGACCTCCAATTTACTTATGCATGTTGTGTGCACTCAACTCCAGTCATCCCTAGTGGCCTCTCGCCTTAGCTACTCCATGTACTCATCGATCTCTAGCTAGACTTGGTTCTTGGATCTAGCCTTAGTGAGGGAACCAATTGATGGGATCCTGTGAGTTCTCACCATGACATCAAAATTGTTGTATAACCATGCATATGAGGCCTTTATGCTGCTGACGAATGGGGTGAGCTGCTTGTAGTTATGGATTGTTGGCATGACGACACCTGACCTAGGTTCAACTTTATTTGTGCTAACTGACACAACCCTAAGTGTTGTCCCTTTCGGAAACAACTTGCGTACCGCAGGTTGCAGTCTCACCCGAAGTAGTATTTGGGGATGACAGAACCAGGTTTCTACATCCAGTGGCCTATGTGATAGGTTCCTCTAGTCCTTGTGGCTTAGATCTACTTTTGTGCACCCTTAATCCTTCTGAACAGACAACTACTATAAATACAATTAAACAACTTCCAGATCTTCATGAAGGTTCTTAATTGTTTGTATCATGCATCAATATTACGTATCTACTATTTTCGCTCAGCAAATAAGCATTAATTCATGTAAATCATAACACATAGCGAAGATACATAAACTTGAATAAGTAAGAAATAATGCACATATACATTCAATTTGGCTCAAAATTGTCTTTATTAAGTATAATCGTTCAAATATAGACTTCTTTTCGTTGTGCACTCAGCTGCAAGGGCCCGCACAATCAACCTGTGGACTTACCAAGGTCTCCACGCACTCAGCTGTAGGAGCCTTATCCTTTTGCCTAAGTGCCGGAAACAAACCTTTCCTACCTTAGCTTCTTACCCAAAACAATGATTCTTGCCAATGACTCATATATATATAGAATTTTGCTTACAATACCATGGTCCACGGACCATGGGCAGGTCTCAAAAACCTCCTATCACCTACCCACCTAAGGGACTAAAGCCCCTTTGAGCAATACTAGCTTCGTGCTCTGCTTCCACATTTCGTGGAGACTTTACATTTATACAAAAATTAACCCAAAACTTGATCCAAGGGACCCTATCCCAATAGGCCTCCAACACAAATTGGGTGACTCTTCCTCAAGTCACTCGACTAGTGCAAAAATCTTCTCTTGGAGTTCATGGGACTCCACCTTCAGCACTTGCAAATTAGCAGTACCCTGCACCATGGCCTATTGTACTTCTTTGACCAGCTTCTTTGTAGTAGGGCCTTCTATCGCAAGGCCCATCATCCTTTGTGTATGTTGGATGGTCTTCAACTTTTCTTGAGCTAATAGAGTGATCTGACATGCTTCCTTTATCCATGGCTGCATCCTGGCCCTCAAGATGGCATCTTTTCATTGCAGTTCTTCAATCGTTGTCTACAAATGTTTTTCTTCCTATAGCCAAGCGAAGCACTAGATTGGCGTGAAAGTGCACGTAGTCAACCTGATTTCATCAAACTGCTACTGCTTCTCCCTTATATTTGTACCAATCTTCTGTAGAGCGGGGTCCTCCTACAGATATGTCCAAAGTTCCATGGCCTATTCAAAGAGATCTGTGCAATCCTTCATTGTTGTGTCCACAATGGCCATTCCCTCTTTAATTGTTGTTCTACACTGTTCCTAGAATTCTAACAGAGTGGTCGGATGTAACTTCAAATATCGCTCTGAGATTTCATTTGTAACTCAAATCGGACTCAGCCAATTTCTTCCTTTGATTCTCGGACTGTTGTAGCCAATTTCTGAATCTTTGCTACTGACTTTGCATCTTTGGGAATGTTGAGTTCTAGCACCGTATTACATGCCTCCAAGGTTTAGTGATGTGTGGCAATTTATTCCTTCTCTTTTAGTGCCTGCACCATGCCTGCGAAGATCTACTCATTGTTGGTCTTCACTTCGCTGATTATTAGTAGCGCGTGCTTCTCCTTAACCCTTAGCTTGTCAATTACTCCTTGACATAATTCATGGAGGGTCTGAATAGGAAGTGCCGTGAGATTGACACCCAAGTCCTTAAGCTGTGTTAACTAAGTGTTACCTTCTTCTAATTGTGCACGAAGGGGCCCCTATGGTAGTGGAATGAATTTTAGGTCCAGAGTCCGATCAGTATCCAACACAGTCATGTTCGCTTGTTGCAAGCTCACTTGAATCCTACTCGCATGGCCAACCCATCTAAATCTACAGGTCGCATAGATCCTTCTTCAAATTCCCTAGTGCCTACTGGTACTACTGTTTGAACTGCATCCATAGTTCTGTCATGGTATCGTGAAGCTTATCTCTGATTTCATCCAATTCCCCCTCAGTGAGGACCATTGGATCAACATGTATGTTTTTTTCATATTTTTCTTCTTTCTAGGTCTAGAAGTTGTCTCCTTGGTCCACTTCTGTAGTTTAAAGGGAGTTTTCTGCTCCTTTCCCCCACCTCCTTTGACATCATAATCCCCTTTTTACTGAGTGAGATTGGAAGTAGACTCCTCAACATAAATAGCGGTCTCCTTAGCCACCTAGTATTTCTTAGTAGCTACTTTGGCAGCAGCTTCCTTCTTCTGTTGCATAACTTTCTATCGAGTTGCGACCTGGCAGCCTCTTTCTACTTCTACGCTGTTGTGGCTTATACAGAGGAAATTTCCCCTACCTTGCTTGTACTTGTGCTGAGATCTGATGGCTACTACCACTCTCCATGCCATTTCCCCATAATCTCCTATGCATCAGCCTCACTCACTAGGTATGGAAACTTGTACCATGTCTTCCTCGGATCCTTTTTGGCACGGATAAACACATTGTGAAAATATGCCTTGAACTCTACATAAGCCTCCAATTTATCAAATAGAGTTGGTCATAGCCATGGCCTCTAGTTGATTAACATGCGAAGATCCATATCAACTAGCACCCAAAACATCTTAGTGTCCATGACTCTTACAGGGTCCTTCGTCGCCAAAAGCGAAGTGAACTTCATGACTTCTGGTAAGTCAGCTTCCTGTGGAGGGAATTGACTATCCTATGGAAGCCTCCATGAGACCAACACAATCAAAAGTAGCAACCAAGCATAATGAAATGCCCTTCCATCATCTTGGGCCTCCCAGAAGTTTGCCAAAAATTGCTTGCAAAGGTACTACGCCGAGTTGTAGTGCACACCCTTAGCACATTGTGCAGTTAATGAAATTATCGGCACCAATACTTTTTCTGTGCAACATTTCCACACGATATTGTAAGCCAAGATCTGCGTGGAAAACTATACCACTTTGTCCGTAATGGAGCAGATAGAATATTTGCACAAATTCTTTACTAAGCCGAACTTGCTCTTCATTTGGTCCATGAGTTTCTTTTCATTAGTTTTTCCTCCAAACACCTCAACTGGATCCAACCCTTGGTGGGGCAACATAGTGATCCGGTGGATTAGCATATCCATAATAGGAATGGGTTCTCCTGACCAGAGACATCCATCATGCACTAGGGTAAGCAGTTGTCGAACACAGACTGTGTTGATGTTTATTCTGCTAAAATGTGGCACGTACAACATATTAAATAATCCTTCCTTTTCAACCCCTACCACCCATTTTATTGGCTCCAGTCGTGTTACTTTGATCTCCTCGTAGTAAATCTTTTCCAAATACTTATTCGGTTCCAGCTGGTGGAATTTCTCATGATCCGCTAGATCCCAAACTTCCATTTGAGCGTAGGAATGTGACCTAAGAGCGTGCATTCAAATACCACCTTCTCTGGTAGCAGTGGTGTAGAAACCATATATTTGGAGTTATTTGGGTCCTTCGGTACCTTCGCTTCGCCTTGTTGTGATGGGATATAATTTAGGAGCCGAGTCATAGGCTCACCCTCTTCATCTTTCATCTCCTCAATTCCTCCGCGAAGCTCTTCTTCATCAAGATCGAGGGGTTCATGTGGTTGCTTGGAATTATCCATTTTTGCCTTTTTGGGAATCCCTTGGGGGTTTTTCCTCGATGATTGGTGCACCGAAACTTGTTACAGTTTCTTTTGTTTCTTCTAAGTGGAAGTCGGCTTAAGCTTAGGAGACCTAGGCACCATTGGAATAGAGGGTGTTTCTTCCACTGCATGTATGACTTCAGGGGTTGTAGCTTTTGAACTTGCAGCTTCTGTGAGGTTAGTGGCCATCATTATGTTCAAGAAGGCCTTATGGAAAGTTTCAGACACGTTAGCTAGCCCTGGGTGCTTAAAATTTTCTTCCCAATAAGACATGTTCATCAACTTAAGGTAAGAAATATCACAAGAAATTTTCAGAGAGAAAAGTCTTCTAATGTAGGGCAGGTTTCCATATTTATAGTCGATTTCAAATTCAAATCCGACAGTTCCCTCCAAATTTTTATCATAAGTGCATCTTTGGTGGTAGATTTCTGAATATTTGCACCATAATTGCAGCCTACCCACTTCTTCTAATGGAAATTTCACCATCCAATCACCTATAGTGCACCTAGCGACTATTTTTTGTCTCGGATACGCAACACCAATTGTAGGTTTTAACCCCATATAGAAATTACCTGCATACGAATTCTGAAACATAGAAAATAAATAATGCATGAGCATAACACATAAAACACATATACACATATATTTTCCCTTGGATCCCAAAACCGGGACTACCAGCTTGATTTTTCATTATGTTCCTTTCAATGTTATAATACATATTTATACATGCCGAAGCATCAATACATGGACCGAAAACCATCGCGTCCAAAAAACATGTGTGAAAATCATGCACAAAACCATAGGTGGGTCCACCCAACCTAACATAGGGTCCAAAACCAAAAAATTTCGGGGTGCTGCTCTAGACCCCATAAAGTGGGGTTACAGCTATGCCTCAAACCCCCTGTGACCCTCCCCCCCTGCTACACAATCGGCACAACGAAGGGGGGGCTCCGCCCCCCCTCTAACCCCCCTATTAACTACGTGGGCTAGTCATGGAAAGAATATAACACAACCCAACATTCTCCCACTTGTTGTTTTGTTTCCACAGTGGGCCACAAGAGAGCTTAGTCATTTATCCAACCCTGCAATGCCCATTGTTTCTCTACACCAAGAGAACTTCTCAGAGCTCACAGATTTTCTCAATGCATCTACAGTATTCTTCAAAGTGTCCACCTTTACCAGCGACACCTTTTTGTCTTCTATCATATCCCTCAAAAAGTGATACTGAACATCAATGTGCTTTGTCTTTGAATGATATACATGGTTCTTTGCTAAGAAAATTGCACTTTTGCTGTCACAGTTTATCCTTATATCTTCCTATACTAACCCCATACTTGAACACAATCTCTGCAACCAAACTGCTTCCTTGCTTGCATGAGTGGTTGTCATGTATTCTGCCTCTGTAGTTGATAGTGCCACTACATATTGTTTCTTACTCA